>VXBO01007653.1:0-18394 GCA_013400135.1 Rhinoptilus africanus | reverse complement strand
TTTACCTCTACAACTTTTAAGGAGCTGCATTGTCCAACTCCTTTGATTTCTCCAGTTGTCTGCCAGCTGTCTGATGTTTTAAGTCTCTTCAAGGTGTTCAGACTACTAAGCAGGGAAGTACAGGTAACCCTGGGATTTTGCAAGTAGCACAGACTCCTGTTTGCATTGCTAGGGTAGGAACTAGGTAAGAGCTGTAACTGAAACATGTAGAGTAACCTATCTTTTTAGTAATTATTTGTACTATTGTATGTATAGATGTATGCTCCGTAACTTGGTCTGAAAATTAAATGTGATAATGTCCAGTTAAATTTCTCAATCATGGTTTGTATTCATTGATAGGAGTGGTCTGCAGATCTGAACCGCACTCTCAGTAGAAGAGAGAAAAAGAAGGCTTCTGATGGGGTGACTCTGACTGGTATTAATCAGACAGGAGATCAAGTTTCACAGCCTAACAAACATAGCAGGTATTTTTTTTCATGCCTAAATAGTCTAATTGGAAAGGCTTGTTGTCTTCAAGTACACTCAGCTCTACAGGCTCAAAAAGCCACTGTTCTATCAAATATTAATTGTCTGTGAGCATTTGGTGATGGGTTTTGGCAGCTTACAAAATATCTTTGGGAATTAATCTCCATTTTACAGTTCTATTTTGATTGGGAATTAAATGGAACCAAATTTCATGAGAAACTGAACTTTCCGGAGCTAATCTGGTAGTTAGTCTGTTGCTATCTTCCCATCTTTAGAAATGACAATTATACTTTGAAATCTTACCTTGCAAAAAACGTTTAGTCACTTCAGAATCCTGGATGTGATTAATACAAAACTGTTAATATCAGCTGCTTTGGAAAGGAATGAAAGTGTCAGGAAAATTTGTGCTGCCTTTTATTACAGGCAGTGAGAAAAAAAAAAATTATGGTCCACAAAGGATATTCTAATTCTGGAGGAGTGTATCCTATGTGAGACTTTCTGAACTTTCTTGGGTCTTATGCTACACTTGATGGATGTTTGGGTTTTTGTTTGTTTGGGTTTTTTCTTTTTTCTTTTTTTTTTTTTGGATGGAGAAGGGGTCTCTAAGAAACTGCTTAGTGGGGCACCAATGACAGTGTTCTACTCTTAGACAGGGTCGCCATAATGCTCTTTCTTTTCCAAATTAGCAGTCTTAGTGTCCAGAGTAACACAGTGCAGTCAGTACAATCAAGTTACAATCCCTTTGAAGATGAAGAAGATACTGGGAGTACTGTCAGTGAAAAGGAGGACAATAAGATCAAAAAGTTGGTGAAATGTTGTCTTTTAATTGTTTTCACACTTGCACTTTCTCTATCCAGGGTTTTCTATTTTTGGTTTCTTTAACACTATGCTGGTCAGTGCATGAAGTCCTTTTAAATGTTGATGTAAGCAACACTGTAACCTAACTTGTCTTTCCTAACAGATGCCATGTCTGTTGCCTTGGTCTTTGGTTTGAAACTACTGGGGTTATGGGCAGTTGCTCACAGAACTGCTGTTGCTTTTTTTTCCCCTTCCTTTACCAGTTTTTTCTAGTGAAACTGCTTCTGGAGCTTTACTGCTCTGTGTGTTCTTGGTGAATAAATCTGCTTTTATGGTTGCTTTCTTTTTATTTAGGACCTTCTCAAACAGCTGCCTGTTACTTCAATACACACGCTAGGGATGTCATACCCCTCTTAAATGGCATGTGCATGCTTAACAGCGAACTTTTCTTTAAATGGTCACGTTGTTGCAGTATAATGAAGTTTCTTTTTTTGGTGGATTGCAATCTACAAAGTGTTAAAAGCTATTGTAGAGGTGCATAGAGATTTGGGAGGAAGATTCTGCAAAGCAATTTAAATGTCATATCCTAAACCAGATAATTCCTGTCATCTATGACTTGCATACCTTTCATCTTTCTAGAGTAAACCATGCCATGGATTATACAGACTTCTTGATAGAGAATTTTTTTTGAGTTTGTGGGGAAGTTGTCTTTGATATCTTTCTTTCTTTTGCCTTTTCCTAACTTTGTAAATGTATTGCAAGAATACCTTTTCTTTTTTTTGAATGCGGCATACCATAAATAAAGTTTCAAACCTGGGCTTTAGAGCGGAGTTTAAGTTTCATTAGGGGAACTGATATCTTAGTGGTATGTCTAGTCTCTTATTTTGAGAGTGGAAAAAAGTAACTTCAAAATTTTTTTCAGTGTTAGCAGCTATGAAAAAAACCAAAGCTACCCTACAGATTGGTCCGATGAAGAGTCCAACAATCCCTTCTCTTCCACTGATGCAAATGGAGACACCAATCCATTTGATGAAGATACCTCTCCTGCCATGGAGGTGAGAGTACGTGCACTCTATGACTATGAGGGCCAAGAGCAAGATGAACTCAGCTTTAAAGCTGGTAAGTGTACAGGATTCAGCTAAAATATTTATCAAAAGGAGAAGGAGTGGGTGGGGGGAAGCTTTTATATTCAGCTTTAATTTCCTGAAGCCATCTGTTTCTCTGAAAGTAGAACTTCACTTACAGGATCCTATCTAACTGTTAGCCCTGCTTATCCCCTGTTTGGAAGCACCAACTTTGAATCTGTTTGGAATGTGCTGGAATGCATCTGTTTGGGATATTTCTTACCTTCTTGTATTAAACTAAATGAGCTGCAGAACTGATAATCCTGTTTCTCGTTTTCTTGGTGACAATAGCAGCTACTGCTTTTACCTTTGTAGAAATGCCAACCCTACAAATTTTTTTTTTTAAAAGAAAAGACTATAGCCGCTAACCTTAAAACAATATCTAATCATCTGGTATTTTTTTCTTTTTAAACTGGAAGCATCCCTTTTATCTTTCTACAGTGCTAACTTTTTAGGGTCGAAAAGTTAGCTGTGAACAGATAATTTTTTCCTCTTTCTTTCCAGCCCCCTTCAGTGTATGTTAACTGTCTTTACCTGTTTTTTTGGTCTTGCATTATATTAGGGTACACTTATTATACATCTCCCTTCTTAGGACATTGTATTTCCCTTAAGCCTTAAACCCTGTTCCTTTTTTTACCTCATTGCTATAGGAGTTGAGAGAACAGAGTAGAGGCAACTGACAGGAGAGAGCTGTGCCACCGTGTGTTTCCACACACACGAGGTTGGCACAAGGGTACGATGGCTGCACGCCATGAATGCTGCTGCCTCCCGTTTTGCTGGGCCAGCTCTACCAGCCGTTGTGCGCTTCCCCCTGGAGAGACTCAAGGTTTTCCATAATCTGGCCAGCCCAGAGGCAGTACCCTCTAGTGATGGAAGGTGAAATCTACACCTTGTCCATGCCATTTGAACTCTCATCTACTGTGAAAAACTTACCAATCAGGAATTCCAGAACAAGATCGGATGAGTTGTTTAGCAAAAGCAAACAGAACTTCAGTTTGTGGAAATGTCAATCTCATTGATGTTGTCTGTTTTCCTGTTAGCTTGTCATTTGCTCCATTCTCCTGTAATGACTGACTTAGAGGAAAATCAGTGTTCAAATGTTGAAAGAAAGTTTGAGAAATCTTTTGGTTCTGCATCTCTTTCAGCTGGGTTTTGTAGGAAGTATGCTACTTTGACATCATCTACAGTGGATCTTAGGTGTTATGGCTTAAAGTTAATACAGTAAACAAGTCAATAGCTAATCGGTGAACTGCTAGGCTTCCATTCCGCTTATGTGGAGAAAGATGGTGCTCAGAACAATGTATTTCCAGGTCATAATCTAAATGCAGTTTGTTGTTTAAACCAAAAAGCCCCACAAGTCAGGTGGTGGGGCTCCCACCTTCCACCCGCCTCCCTCCTTTTTTAGTGGTGAAACTGTGTACATCTGACTCTCTTGTAGACAAATACTGTAGGTTCTTCAGAGGAGGAATTGGTTGGTTTGTCCATTAACTTTGCTGAACTGTGCCCTGACAGAAGGCCAGTACTAACAAAACATCTGGAGCTTTCTCTGGAATGCACTGCAGCTAAAAGTATTCTTCATTCTGTAGACTTTTTTTCTCAGCAGGGGATGGAAGTGTGCTAATCCTCTTGAAATATATGTATTGTGCTTGTCAAGCAACAGGATGGCATTCCAGGGGTTTACAGTAATGAGCCGTTCAGTGGCAAAGCTACGTGATGTTTGTACACACAGATGTAATGGCTAAATACAAAGTTAGGCATTCTGTGCTTCAGTACCAGCTGTATGACTTGCACTGAACTATTTGAACCAAGTGGTTCTCAGTGTGAGGTCTGTAGAAATAAAAGTACAGAAAGCGTGAACTTAAGAGACTTACGTAGGCTTAACTTAAAAATAGCTTAATAACGTTGAAGGAAGAGCTTCAAAGTACATTTTAACACTAAATTTTATGATTGTATCAATTGTAGGAAAGGGCTTGCATGATAGACTATGAATCTTCTTACAGAAGCTGAATTATAGAAAGGCTACAGTCAAACTTACTTTGGTTTTAGGTAGAAGTGTTGGTGTGACTAGGTTTACGCTGAGCATACAAAAGACTAAGGAAAAAAATTCTCCGAGTCATGCAGGAGCCAATTTAAAATGTACTCACTGCTGTTTCTATGTCGACTATGCCTAGACTCCTCAGCAGCTGTCAGCAGAGGATTAATGCATTGTAGGGATCTGTTTAAATGTATGCTGATATTCTCAGATGGGATTTCCTTGGATATTCAAAGAATTTGCCTACAAAGTTTTAGTGATCACTTCTAGGTACATGCTGTAGTATATATGCTCTGCACAGGGTCCATTAAATGTACTTTAATACATGAAACTCCTTTTTATTAGTGGAATACTTTATACATCTGTTGCCTTTTTTTCTTGGCAAACAATTGTGGGAGGCTTCCAAAGAAGAATAACTTTGTTTATTCATACCTTATGAGGGGTTTTATAATCATGTGACAGAGTGGGACACAACCATTGACCATACGTCTAGCTCGCTGTGTCTCCACCATATCTGAGAATAAATATCTAAAGGAAGTGTAGACCATGCAATGTTGTCAAAATGTGTTATTGTATACACTGTCTTTATCACAGTTGTTAAAGACTGTTTTCGTTACAGCTGTTGTGCAGATGACCCTTAAAAGTGGTAATATTTTCATAGACCTTCAAGAGCACTGAGTTTCCCAGTCATACCTGTTAATACAAGTGCAACTGCATTGGGGCTGACTGTTAATGCAGTGTGGCTTTGATAGTCATTGTTTTCAGTCTTTATTAAAATACACTTCATAGAAGTGGCAGGAAAGCTCGAAACTACACTCTGCAGCACTAGAAATGGTGGAAAAAATTGTAAAATGTCTACATAAGCCAAGTACAGTCCATAGTGCCAAATATTTGTTTGTAACATTCTTCTGTTAGTTATCTGGTAAACTCGCAAACTAGAGGAGATGAGGCTTTAACCTTTTTTAGCTAACAGAAGAGCTATAGAAGATATATATCTGAGAAGATTTAATATGAAGCTTGTGCATTTCTACCAAATAACTGGTAGTCCCTAGGCTAATTTTTGTTCTCCTAAATTATATCAAGACTGTATATTTATAGCCATTTGTGACTGTACTAAGTGGTTAAATATCTTCCGCATGTATTTCCTATTGCTAACTAAGATGAAACACAAATCAGTTTTATCTAGGGAGTTAATCTGACACAAATAAGCTGAACCTGAGGAAACAGTTGTTACTCAGTCTGGCCTTTTTTGCCTGGCTAAGGTGGGCATTCATTTGTTCATATACGACATCTTGGAGTCTGCAGCCTCTCTAATGCTAAAGTATTTCCTGAGGATGTAGAAAATTAGATGTGAATGACAGTCAAAACAAGGTTGTGTTACAGTTCATAAATGTCTGAATGTATAATCAGTCATAATCTTTCTGCATCACAATTTACTGCTGCAAGTATAATTCAGTAGAATTTTACTGCCATGTTTTAATGTTTGTAGCATTTTCCTCTGTATGTTCTATGAACATAGCATTTTCCTACGGATATTTCACAAACTCTTAGAAGAGTATATATTCACAGTAACCCTAATGAAACATTTATTTAATTCGCAGTGACTTTTTGTTGACCGCCAAAAATGTAGGATTATTCTGCTTGTTTAGAGTTAGTTTTACTATCCTCAACTTTGTTCACAGCCCTTAGATATAAGGGAGTCTTTGCTCTTATAGCGAAATAACACTGTCAAAAGTTTGCATTCTTTATTGGGCTTTAAAAACAATGCTATGACTTTGGAAGTGCCATCAATGTGATGTTTTAGGTTCAAAGTAGCTTGCTTCTTCCTATTTTCTTGAACCTGGGGGCCTTTCATCCCTTATGTAAATCTTAGTATCAAAAGCATGAAGAGCAAAGAAGGGAGACTTCCTACAGGGGCCTGGGGTGGTCAGGGGAAGGAAAGCGGACGTGTAGATATCTGTCATATTATCTTCCAGTTGTTACTTAAAAGGTTACAGCTTGTTTACAATGTTCCTTCTTTTTGCAGGGGATGAGCTAACTAAAATGGAGAATGAAGATGAGCAGGGATGGTGCAAAGGACGTCTGGACAATGGACAAGTTGGTTTATACCCAGCAAACTATGTAGAACCAATCCAGTGACAAAGGACAAAATAAAGAAGTGTTACAAAAGCTCTGTAGGCCTGTACAGTATATATTTAAAGCAAGAGGAAGCTGAATGATGTATAGAATGTATATATTTTAATGAAAAGGCGAGAGCTTGATACTGAAATTGTGGCGATTTAAAGATAAAAGTTTGAACTAAAAATTTGACATTGTTCTCACAACTTGTACACAATGCAAAGGAAGGGTTAGGTTGATAAAACCAGTATGATAGGAAAAATACTTTTTAAGCTTTTTCTTCCCACATGGTCTGTTATTGTGACTCCTAAACATGTTTGCATTTCCTATGCTTGTGCCTCATCCTACCCTAGGTATGTGGCTTACGCTCACTTTTGATGAACCAGTTATTTTAAGTGACCTTCAGTAACTTGCAACTTGAATTTTAAAGATTATTATAGTTAATTTTCTATTTGTTCTTAGCGATGTCTGAAAGATGCAGTATTTTTTTATTTAAATGCTATGTAGTTAAGCACCTTTTTGTATGCTTGGATTTATCAATTGATACTTAAATTATGATATAGATTGAGTCACCTGTTGACGGAATGAAAACTCTTTCCATGTTGTAGTAATCTTTCTATGTTGTCAGCATGGCTTGAAGTTGTAAAACAAATACTGTATTTAATAAATATCTGTTACAGAAGGCTATTTGTAGCAGAAATATCTGCAGGTGTCATGGGTTGGGATTCGATTATGAATATTGCTTACGTGGTTTGACACTTAAACAAAGAGTTTTCCATCTAGATCTTAAATGGCACTCAAAAGAAAGATAAATTATACGTAAGTCCCAGAACAGGAGCTATTTCCAGCACACGTTTGCAGGGAACAAAAAAATAATCTCCTTTAAACTGCTAATGATTTTGAGTGATTTGAAATGTTAAATCTGTGAAGACTAATTTTTTGAACAGAGAAGACTGTAAAATAGACTAAATGCTTTTTATTAAGAGCCTATCTATGTTGTGTATATGTACATATAATTTGATATTCCAAAATATAAAGAGCATGGCTACTAGTTATCGAGCCTTTTAATGTCAATAAGATTTAGACTGTTTTAAGAGTTTAAATTATAGGTATATTTAAATCTGCTTTCCTGCCATATTCATTACCGCACCATAGATGAAGTATTCTGTGATTAGGTTTTCAGAAGTACAGTAAATACACTAACATACTCAAAATCAGTATTTGTGGACAAATTTGTGGGTCAAAATATAAACTAGCTTTAGTCCTTACATGGATTATTGTAGCAGAACACTGTAAAATCTATGTTTGTTTGCAGCTGCAACTCAGTCATCTGTAATTGTGTCAAACAGTATGCATTTGTGACATTTGAAACTGGGTTGTAAAATTACAGCAGATTTGTGTTTTTAAAAAACCCCTAAGTATCAGGTAAGTAGATATGCTATGTTAGGAAGCTACACTGTAATGAAGCTAATAAATCTATTTTGAGGTAACTATAAAACACTGTTGGTAGTCTTGGACTCTATTGTTTGCTTTTTGAGTTTATGGATATATTTAGTCATCATTTTGAATGAATCACAATGTGCAAGCTGAGAAAACAGATGTATGTATGTGTTGCTCAAGGAAAACTTATCAACATAATTGTTCATCCACAAGACGATTACTAAAATTGTCAGGAATTACTGGCTTGGGTCTCTGTATTGTAAAATATTTTAGAAAACAATAAAATCTGTTAATCTCTTAAATACACGGAATGCACCTCTTACTATTTCAATGTGTGTGAAAATAGTCTTATGAAGCGAGTAACGTGCATTTCATTGCAGTTCAAGGTGGCAAAATCTGCATTGTCTGAAAGAACCATAAAAAGGAGTACGACATTAGTGACACAAAAACGGGGAGGCGCAGGGCACAGGGGCCCTAGGCACGGCATTCCAGCGAAATGTTTATGGAAGAAGAGGTGACTGTGTCTCTTATGGGTATAAAAAATCTACTGCGAGGCTGCTTTCTGTGGTGCGGTCCAGTCTGATACAGCTGATTTTTTTAATAGTATCTGAATCTTTTCTGCCTTTTGTGAGAGTTTTCTCGTTGACTGGCAGTGATAATGTAGCAGTGTTTGTGGTGGCTAGCTGATAGTTTTATCTCGACTCCCTCACAAATACTGCATCCTTTAATCTAAATTGAGTACTAGGATTTTTTTATGCTGGATGTCCAATTTGATGAAAGCACCATAGAATACAAGTGGAAGGGATGAAGGGAGGTCTCGAGTCCAGTGTCCTACTTAAAGCACAGTCAACTCTGCATTCAGACCAGGTTGCTCAGGCCTTTGAGCTCATCTGGAAAAATCCCAAAGGCTGATTTCATAACCTCTCTGCTCGAACTGCTAGAATGCTTAATTGTAAAAATTTTCCCCCCATTTTATTTGCTGTTAGAACCTGCCATATTGCAGTTTGACTGTTGTGTATCGTTCTGCTGTGCTCGGTTGGAGCCTGGCTGTGTCATTTTGATAGCCTCATTGTAGGCGCTGGAAGGCTGCGGCTGGGACCCTGAGCCTGATCTCTTCTCCATGCTGACCGAGCCCCCTTATCTCAGCCTCTCCTCCCAGACCACGTGCTCCAGTGACCTGATGTCCCTCCACTGCGCTTGCTCAGGGCTTTTCAGGATCTTGTACTGAGTGTAGGTGGGGAGGGAGGGTGTCCAAAACTGGACAAAGTCTTCCATCATACTGAGTAGCAGAAGATAATGGCAAACCTATCAAACATTTGAAAATTAATAAAATATTTTCAAGAAGTTATTTGACTACTAACAAACAAATATAAACAATAGGACCCTCATAGGGAAGCTTAGGAAGAGTGGGTTAGATGAATTGACAGTAAGGTGGATAGAAAACTGCGAGACAGAGCACAGAGAGTTGTGATTAGGGGCACAGAGTCTAGTTGGAGGTCAGTGATGAGCGGTGTTCCCCAGAGGTTGGTATTGGGCCCAGTCCTTTTCAATATATTCNGGGGACCTTATCAACACCTATAAGTACTTGAAGGGTGGGTGTCAGGAGGATGGGGCCAGGCTCTTTTCAGTGGTGCCCAGCGACAGGACAAGAGGTAATGGCACAAACTTGAGCACAGGAAGTTCCACCTAAACATGAGGAGGAACTTCTTTCCCTGGAGGGTGGCAGAGCCCTGGCACAGGCTGCCCAGGGAGGTGGTGGAGTCTCCGTCTCTGGAGACATCCCAAACCCGCCTGGAGGCGTTCCTGTGCCCCCTGCTCTAAGGTGGCCCTGCTCTGGCAGGGGGTTGGAGTAGATGATCTCCAGAGGGCCCTTCCAACCCTACCACTGTGTGGTATTTTAAGTGTTTGAAACTCTTACTATACTTTATTTTAATGAGAACGTTGGGAAACAGACTTGGATTTGGTTAAATGACAAAGGACTAGTTCCACCCTCATTTTGAATCGACAGCTGTTTACCTTGCACAGATTAATTCAGTTGAGAATTTTGCTTTAAGAACATGGATCTTAACTCATTATCTAGTATACTGAGTTTCAATATACCCATCATAGCCAAATTTAGAATGAGAATTCAAGGGGTTTCTGGAGGCTACCTAGCCCAGCCAGGGGACCTCAAAGCAGGCCCAGTTAGAGCAGATTATTTAAGGCTCTTCCAGCTGAACGTCTCCGAGGATGAACAGTCCACTACCTCTCTGAGCAACCTGTTTTATTGATCCATCACTTTCAATGTGAGTAATTTTTTTCCTTATACGTATCAGAATTTCTCATCTTTCCTTTTGCACTTCACTTGTGGACCTTTTAAGAGTCTGGCACCACCTTCTCTACACTTTTCCATTAGCTTTAGCCTGCTGGCCACACTCATGCTAATACAGCCTGGAGTGCGATGGGCCGCCTTTGCTGCAGGGACATGCTGCTGATTCATGTTGTCCACTCCAATCCCCAAGTCTTTTTCTGCAGAGCTTCTTTCGATCCTGTCAGCATCCGGCTTGTCCTGTTGAGGTGGAGTAACTCTGCGCAGCTACAAGGTGCTGCCTTTGGTGTTCATGAGGTTCCTGTCAGCCTGTTCCTCGAGAGCTGAGCTCCCTCTGAGCAGTGGCCGTCTATAATCTCTCTAATTGGTACCATCTGCAGGCTTGTAGAGAGTGCGTTCTGCCCCATCATCTAGGTTATAAAGGTATAAGTAATACCGGCCCTAGTGCCCATCCCTCAGGATGTCAGTTGGGTTTTCTATGCCCAAGCACAACCATTTGAGTCTGACAGTCCAGACAAGTTTCTTTCCAGTTTATTTAGTCACCAGTTTGGCCGTAAGAATGCTATGGGGGCTATATCAGAAGCCTTGCTACAGTTAGCTGAAGTGAGCAACTAATGAAGCCTGTTGAGCAACAGTGGAGAAATCTTCCTTGTAAGTTTATTGCGGGTTTAAGCAACTGTACTTCACTTCCACAGGATTAAATTTACAAGCTGTAAAGGGAGAATATAATGCTCAGAATGTAGTTTCTCCCCATCCTGTCCCTTGTGTTTCCTTTAGAATTCTGAAGGGAAATAGTATGTTCCAAAAATCACTAGGGTATATTTCCTTGTATTGATTGAGCTACGTGAATATTGCTGCAACCTTGAGCATGTTTCAATCTTACAGGATGAAAATACTTGCCATTTGCACGATATTTCGTGAATGCTTTGAAAACACATGGTGCCTTATTTCGCAAAAGCTGTTGACTTTTTGATCTGGATATTTGCAGTGGTCACTTAAGAAATTTGATGCTCTGTGGTTTTTTTTTTTTTAGTGTAATATTGGAATTTATTTCCAGTAATTGATAACACTGATAAATTTGTCTAGTTAAAATAAGAATATCAAGAGTCTTTTCAGGAACAGAACAGGCTATTTTATTAGAGAAGGTGCAGAGTCAGCAGTTCCTGATGCGCAATCCAAAGTAATGTTAGAATTCCTCTTAATTTGTAGTTTGAGGCTGACAACTTGACAGCAAAGTTTTGAACACAATTTCCCCAAACTGCCTCATAATTTGCTTGTAAGTTATAATATGAAAAAAAAATGTATATTTGCTATATGTTCAAGATGCCAAAAGCAAAGCTGTACTCTCAGTGTAACAAACCAATCCATCCCTGTTAGGTCTTGCTGAGATGTCTGTGAAGTTGGCCTGATGTACTAAGACTCACCATGGCCGAGCTGATTTTTTTGTTTTGTTTTTCCAATGTCATCTTTCTTACAATTATGTCTTTATTCTTAATACTTGCAAAGCAAAAATTAAGGCAGACTTCAGGATTGGAGATAAATACTGAGGCTTCTAGAGGGAAATCAAAGTAGACAATAAATGAGATGGTTCTGTACTAATCCGGTATGTGACTTGGGTGATTTTAAAAATAACATTTGCGTTAGCTGTGTGTTATTGTAAAACCAAGAAGAAAAAGGTGAGAATAAAGAACGGCATACTGGGGGCTGGATGTCCATCAGCAATTTCCCCCGTTCTTCTGGAGTTGCGTCTTTTTTTAAAAGTAACTTTCAGGTTACGTATGCATTTCCTTATCTTCCTCCAACCTTTCTGGTTTGGCAGAAAGTTGTTCATTGGCCTCACCACAAGAGGGAGCTTGCTAACTGTGACTTACGGCACGCTTCCCTGTCAAATCCAAGTATTGTTGGAATACTTTTACCTTCCTCATCTTGTTTGGACTAAAACGTAAAAGGCAATTTCTGAAACTAAGACGGGCTGTGTGGTAATTACTGCAGGAGACAATACCTTCGGTGTGTTGGACACCTGGCAATTGACTTGCTAAAGCTCGGTATGTATCCTTACCTGCCTGTTTGACTTGTTTTCACCTGTTAGAAATTCCGATTCCTGTCTGATACTATATTTAGATTCTTTAGCACAACATTTCAAAAATAATTCAGGTGCTTCTTGAACCTTCTATGCAGGGAAGAGGACCTCCATACATCCGAAAGTTTTACTGAGCACCTCTCCACGTTTCAGAAGGTGTAACCTCTTCTCTGAAAATGACCGTGGTAGGTCAGACGAGGTCTGTGCCACAGGTATGTAATGGGTGCCTTGGGAAAAGTGTGGGAATAGGACAGCATAGAGTGATACTTCAGCCATATTATTTTTGAATTTCAATGAACTCGGCCTTTGGTCCTATGAAATGCTATATAATGAATTCTTTCCTCATAATTTTGAAAATTCAGTTCAATGCTTTGGCAACAACTGAACACTTTACTGCTGTTCATACAGATCTAAAAGAAGTAGTTCAGAAAAGTTTAGTTCATACAGATCTAAAACAGGTAGTTCAGAAAAGAGAACCTGTGATCAGTTCCAGAAAGAGAACCAGTAAGGTTTCTTCTTAGTAGTAGCATGTTCTGACCCCATTAGAGAGGTTCAGACTGTATTTTTGATTTTGCATTTGACTTCAAAATTCCCTTATTGCTTTATCTGGTCAATCAGTACTCTACAAGATCCTTTTGCAGCTATTTTCCACTTCTGTGATCATCAGTAATTTGATATCAATAAACCGACACATTTCTATTCACCCTTTTTGTAGATAAATACTCAAATCTACAAGTCCAAGCATGAATTCTTCTGAGGGACGCACTGGTAACCTCCCGCTTTTTATTACTGTAGTCAGTTCGTGGCAGTTTACTTTGGCTTTTATGGGGGACATTAGCATGGACTTTTTGAAAATCCACGTCGCCTGTTACCTCACCTCGATTACCTTCCTGCATGACCCATGAAATCTCCAACCCTCTGAGGTAAACAACCATATCAATTGTGAAGTGCCATGGTGATATGCATTTCTAGAACCCCTATGCAGAAAATACTGAAATTTGGTTGCCCTGGCAGAGACAAAATGCTGTCAGGTGGCAAATATAGGCAGGTTTTGCAATGGGATGCTACTTACAGCTGTAGCTTTGCAAGTCCCTTGCATCGCTAACACAAGCAGGCTTACCTAAGCACAAGAGCGGCAGCGTTCCCTTCTGACACCTTGCGTGAGGGAGCCATCGCTGGGCCTTTGCAATTTTTCACCCTGGCGCTATTGAGCTTGAGAAACGTTGTTTTGAGGATTCGGTCGTTAGACAAGTGCAGACCCCCAGGGATTGTGGTAATAGGAAAGTGCTGCCAGGGGACAGTGAAGAAGAGCAACAGCGTTCTCTCCTGGCACCTTTTGCGTGGGAGCGATTGTTGGACGCTTGGAATTCTTTACCCTGGTGCTGGTGAGCTGAGAAAAATTCTTTTGAGGATTAAGTCTCTGGGAAAGCATGGAGCACCAAGGTTTATGGTGCTATGAAAGTGCTGCCAAAGGGCAGTGAAGATGACCAACAGTGTTCCCTCCTGACACTGCTGCTGTGGGAGAAATTGCTGGTCACCTGGAATTCTTTACCCTGGTCCTGATGAGCTGAGAAATATCGTTTTGAGGATTAAGTCACCAGGAAAGTGGAGAGGCCCAAGGTTTCTGGGGCAATGAAAGTGCTGCCAAGGGACAGTGAAGAAGACCTACAGCACCCCTCCTGGCACATTTAGTGTGGGAGCTGCAGTTGGACATTTGCCATTTTTGATCCTTGGTCTGATGAGAGTGAAAAAATGCTGTGGGAACAATCATTGGTAGCTTGGAATTCTTTATCTTGATGAGCTGAGAAATGTTAGTTTGGGGATTAAGGCTCCAGTAATTTGCGGAGCCTCAAGGTTTGTGGGGTGATGAAAGCACTGCCAAGGGACAGTACAGAAGAGCAACAGCTTTTCCTTCTGGCTCCTTTGGTATGGGAGGAATCGCTGGACATTTGCAATTTTTCATCCCAGGTCTGGTGAGAGTGAAAAAATGTTGTTTTGAGGAATAATCACCAGGATACCATGGAGTGCCAAGCTTTATGTGACTATGAAAGCACTGCCAAGGGAAAGTGAAGCAGAGCAACTTTGTTCCCTCCTGGCACCTTTAGCGTGGGAGCTGCAGTTGGATGTTTGCGAATGTTGAGCCTGGTCCTGGTGAGAGCAAAATAATGTTGTTTTGAGGATTAAACCAATGGTGCCAGGAGGGAAAGCTGTTTCTTGTCCTCACTGTCCCTTGGCAGCACTTTCATAGCCCCACAAATCTCAGGGCTCTGCGCTTTTCCTGATGACTTAGAATCAGATTCATAGAATCATCTAGGTTGGAAGTGACCTTCTATCGAGTCCATCCATTAACCGAACACACTTTAGGACAAAGTTTTGTGGTGGTTTTAAGAACTGCGTCTACCCATCTCTTAAATACCTTCAGGAAGGGTGACTCAACTACTTCCCTGGACAGCCTGTTCCAATGTTTGATAACTCTTTCTGTGAAGNACCCTTTTTGTAGATAAATACTCAAATCTACAAGTCCAAGCATGAATTCTTCTGAGGGACGCACTGGTAACCTCCCGCTTTTTATTACTGTAGTCAGTTCGTGGCAGTTTACTTTGGCTTTTATGGGGGACATTAGCATGGACTTTTTGAAAATCCACGTCGCCTGTTACCTCACCTCGATTACCTTCCTGCATGACCCATGAAATCTCCAACCCTCTGAGGTAAACAACCATATCAATTGTGAAGTGCCATGGTGATATGCATTTCTAGAACCCCTATGCAGAAAATACTGAAATTTGGTTGCCCTGGCAGAGACAAAATGCTGTCAGGTGGCAAATATAGGCAGGTTTTGCAATGGGATGCTACTTCTAGCTGTAGCTTTGCAAGTCCCTTGCATCGCTAACACAAGCAGGCTTACCTAAGCACAAGAGCGGCAGCGTTCCCTTCTGACACCTTGCGTGAGGGAGCCATCGCTGGGCCTTTGCAATTTTTCACCCTGGCGCTATTGAGCTTGAGAAATGTTGTTTTGAGGATTCGGTCGTTAGACAAGTGCAGACCCCCAGGGATTGTGGTAATAGGAAAGTGCTGCCAGGGGACAGTGAAGAAGAGCAACAGCGTTCTCTCCTGGCACCTTTTGCGTGGGAGCGATTGTTGGACGCTTGGAATTCTTTACCCTGGTGCTGGTGAGCTGAGAAAAATTCTTTTGAGGATTAAGTCTCTGGGAAAGCATGGAGCACCAAGGTTTATGGTGCTATGAAAGTGCTGCCAAAGGGCAGTGAAGATGACCAACAGTGTTCCCTCCTGACACTGCTGCTGTGGGAGAAATTGCTGGTCACCTGGAATTCTTTACCCTGGTCCTGATGAGCTGAGAAATATCGTTTTGAGGATTAAGTCACCAGGAAAGTGGAGAGGCCCAAGGTTTCTGGGGCAATGAAAGTGCTGCCAAGGGACAGTGAAGAAGACCTACAGCACCCCTCCTGGCACATTTAGTGTGGGAGCTGCAGTTGGACATTTGCCATTTTTGATCCTTGGTCTGATGAGAGTGAAAAAATGCTGTGGGAACAATCATTGGTAGCTTGGAATTCTTTATCTTGATGAGCTGAGAAATGTTAGTTTGGGGATTAAGGCTCCAGTAATTTGCGGAGCCTCAAGGTTTGTGGGGTGATGAAAGCACTGCCAAGGGACAGTACAGAAGAGCAACAGCTTTTCCTTCTGGCTCCTTTGGTATGGGAGGAATCGCTGGACATTTGCAATTTTTCATCCCAGGTCTGGTGAGAGTGAAAAAATGTTGTTTTGAGGAATAATCACCAGGATACCATGGAGTGCCAAGCTTTATGTGACTATGAAAGCACTGCCAAGGGAAAGTGAAGCAGAGCAACTTTGTTCCCTCCTGGCACCTTTAGCGTGGGAGCTGCAGTTGGATGTTTGCGAATGTTGAGCCTGGTCCTGGTGAGAGCAAAATAATGTTGTTTTGAGGATTAAACCAATGGTGCCAGGAGGGAAAGCTGTTTCTTGTCCTCACTGTCCCTTGGCAGCACTTTCATAGCCCCACAAATCTCAGGGCTCTGCGCTTTTCCTGATGACTTAGAATCAGATTCATAGAATCATCTAGGTTGGAAGTGACCTTCTATCGAGTCCATCCATTAACCGAACACACTTTAGGACAAAGTTTTGTGGTGGTTTTAAGAACTGCGTCTACCCATCTCTTAAATACCTTCAGGAAGGGTGACTCAACTACTTCCCTGGACAGCCTGTTCCAATGTTTGATAACTCTTTCTGTGAAGAAGTTTTTCCTAATATCCAATATAAACCTCCCCTGGTGTGACTTGGGGTTGTTTCCTCTTGTCCTATTACTTGCTACTTGGGAAAAGAGACCGACACCCACCTTGTTACAACCTCCTTTCAGGAAGTTGTAGAGAGTGATATGGTCTCCCTTCAGCCTCCTTCAGGCTAAACAATCCCAGCTCCCTCAGCCGCTTCTCATGAGATTCATTCTCTAGACCCCTCCCCAGCTCTGTTGCCCTTCTCTGGACACTCTCCAGAATCTCAGTGTCTTTCTTGTACTGAGGGGCCCAAAACTGGACACGGTATTTGAGGTGGGGCCTCACCAGTGCAGAGTACAGCAGGACAATCACTTCCCTAGTCCGGCTCACCACACTATTCCTGATACAGGCCAGGACGCTCTTGGCCACCTGGGCACACTGCTGGCTCATATTCATCCATCTACCAATATTCCCAGGTCCTTCTCCACCAGGCAGCTCTCCAGCCAGGCTTCCCCAAGCCTGTAGCGCTGCATGGGGTTGTTGTGACTCAAGTGCCGAACCCAGCACTTGGCCTTATTGAACCTCACACCATTGGCCTCAGCCCATCGATCCAGCCTGTCCAGATCCCTCTGTAGAGCCAGATCTATGTGGATGTGGGGCTGGGGTTGGGGGGGGAAAGTAGGATGGGAAAAAAAGAGCAGGGAAATCACACGGTCATAGGTTCATTCAAGTTGGAAAGGACAACGAGGGCAGGGAGATGTTCATCCTGCAGTCCTCCAGGTCCAGGCAGCACCAGTGAGGATGTCAGATCATGATGCTGGGCGCATTCATCCAGTGACGTCTTGAAAGCCTCCAAGGATCAACACCTGAAATAGCATGGCTGCACTCCTTGGCATTAGCTGCTATTTGAATGATGGTGTGTGTAGCAAGGTGTCTCGCTCCCAGCCATCCTCTGTTTACAGTGCTCTAAATAGCATCCTAACAGCAGCAAGCATTGCCGTCTCATGCTCTCCCTCCCTTTTCAAGTTTTCTAAGGATTCATGAAACAACACAGGTTGTGCTGCAGGTGTGTGAGGGACCCCAGTCGGAGCTCCCTTTAAGGTGAGAGTGACTGTTTATTCTGGGTGAATGTGAAGATGCCGGAAAGTGGAAACAAAGAAGCAGTTTTGGCAGTCATGAGAGAGTGGTTTCAGCAAAGCAGCTTAATGAGCAGCTGTCCTGGAGAGGAACTTGTGGAAGGAGGTTAGAGACCATGAAACAGCCAGAGAAATGTCTGCAGCAGGCTCCCCTGCCTCGAAAGGCAAGGTATCGTACCATAAACGTTGCTCACGTGGCAAATTTTCAAGGCCTATTTGACTGCTACTGGACTTTTTACCAACGAGTTAAGTCCAGGGAGAGTAGTGGAAGGGAGGAAGAAGAGAGACCATTCCAACAAACTACCAGTTCAATACTTTCACGTCATTAATTACTAGGCAGAGAAAGTAGAAATACTGAAAACCAAAGCATCTGGGGAGATGGAATATTCCCAGACACACTGATAGGAGAGCTCATGGCAAAGTTACATTACCCATGTTGCCTTTCCCCACCACAACCTTAGCTCACCAAGAATAGGGAGGGCCAAGAACTGTTTTTAGTGGATATCGGACAGACACACCTGGAAAAAAAACTTGCTGGATTGGATGCTGCCTTTAGACTTCTTCCTCTGTTCGAGGCTGAGGTACCTGCACTGAATCACAGGGATAAACCAAAAAGCCTTTCCCATGAAGATGGGCTGAGAGA
>VXBO01007652.1:18998-49185 GCA_013400135.1 Rhinoptilus africanus | reverse complement strand
GTTTAGCCTGGAGAAGAGGAGGCTGAGGGGAGACCTCATCACCCTCTACAACTACCTGAAAGAAGGGTGTAGAGATATGGGGGCTGACCTCTTCTCCCTGGTGACAAGGGATAGGACAAGAGGAAACGGGTTCAAGTTATGTCAGGGCAGGTTTAGATTAGATATCGGGAAGCATTTTTATACTGAAAGGGTTATTAAACATTGGAATAGGCTGCCCAGGGATGTGGTGGATCCACCATCCCTGGAAGTGTTTAAAAAAAGGGTAGATGTGGTACTCTAGGGACATGGTTTAGAAGTGTTTTTTGTCAGGGTAGGTTAATGGTTGGACCTGATGATCTTAAAGGTCCCTTCCAACCTCACTGATTCTATGATTCTAAATAAAAGGCCCAGAAATCATCATCTTAGATTACCACAAATCTAAGAATATAGACATATCGTTTCTTTTGTTGCTCAGTCCAAAATATAATTTATCTTAATTATCACTTTCTATGAAAATATTTTTACTAGAATTATACACAAGAATCCTATTTCCATAATGAGTGGAAATATAATATGTTGTGAAGCAGTAGAACATAAATCTTTCCTAACTTTTCAGGCTTTCAGTCATGACGTCTCTTTACTTTGCAGATTTTATTAAAAAAGTAGTTAAAACATGCAACGACTCAAATAAACATTCAAACCTATGGAGACCTATGAAATTGTGGATTGTACAGTCACAAGTCCATAAATTTATAAAAGTCCCATGGTTGTATTAAATATGCAGGTGTTCCAGTATTTAACTGCTGTATAGGCATTTAAGTAGTCTAGCATGGGAAATATGTATCCTGTCCTTAAAATACACATATTTGAGTGTAAGAACACATACACCTAAACTTGGAAATTACTTCCACAGCTGCATAGGGAGCAGCTATTTACTTTCCCTTAAAAGGACATTTTTTATACACACAAACATACACACATATGAAAGAATGGCTTACGTAGTTAACTTTGCAGTTAATATTCAATATTTAATGGAATATATTTTTATATAGAACATTCATCAGCTGGAATGTACAAGCTTCTCTCTATTTATGTTCCATTTTTTTCATATATTGTTTAAAGCAAAAAGATTGCTTAAAATGCAATGACTAAACTGGAAGTATGGTTTTGTTCCTTCTGGACACTCACCTTTGCTAAGAGAGTGAGAACACACCAAAACATCTGATTTCTGTCTTCCTTCAACTGTTTATGGAGTTTATTTCCCAACATTATGAAGTGTTTTAGTATTGATTTTCACAAGTTTCACTGATTTTCTGTTATGAATGCTGAACTGATTGGGGGGCGGGGGCTGGGGGGAAGGAAAAGATTTGCATTTGTGATGAATGGCATAATTACACCTTTCTTCATTCACAATTTGCTGCATAAGTACTATACATTTCTGCAAAGGACAGGGGCTGGTCAGCAGAGACAAGATGTCTGCATGCTTTGCCACCGCTCCTGGCTATGATTTCATGGGAACCTTTGCAGAGCTCATTCTTTCCCCTGGAAGGGGCCTGTAGCGTGCAGGGCTGTAGTGTCAGAGCAGGCCTAGGCAACAAGAAGGGAGTCAGATACCTGGGTCCAGATTGGCACATCTCTAAGAAAAAAACAAGGGAGCTGATTGCAGAATGAAGTAAATGCCCCAAAAAAAAAAAAAAAAAAGCCAAAATACAGAGCATATGGGAACAAGACGACCTTTGGAAGACTCTTAAGATGATTGTGCGGATTTAATTTAAGAAAGAGAGGCACTGAAAACTGCTAAACTAAAAAACAAGATAGAAGGTAAGGTCTGCCCTAGCATTTACTTTGGGTGACTAAATATGTCATTGCTATATCCAAAAAGAATTTCTATTGTGACCCTTACCTAGATGGAAACATTTTGCTAGATCTCAGTTATACATAGAATACACATAGACTATTTGGGTTTGGAGAAATTAGATCATTATATCAAATTTAGTCTAACAATAACCTGGAAATATTCTAGAGGAGTTCATGGAGGCAGAGAGCTGACGGAAAGCACCATTATGTGTGTTTCAGTGTATGACCACTCCAGCACAAGACTGTTTAACTCTTCTTGTTGTGAGGTAAAGAGGCAGGAAATGCACTAGTAGATCTTCCTGCAAACCGCTAAATATTGTAATCTTCTTAACACTATATAGCTCTAGTAACAGTTACTGGTCAGCAGCCCTTCTTTTAAAACATCCAAGTTCCCTCTGAAGATCAAAACATTGTTTTAAAAGATGTGTTGTGCTGAGATTAAATACAGGATCAGAATGACTTCTTCTCAAGAGGCTGAATGCATGCAGGGAGCTGGCTTCAGTGAAGCTGCACTTTTGGAGCATCCTCAGCCCCACACCGCCCCACAGGTGCTGTTCTTTCAGAGGTGCCTCTACAGAACTACTTACTGTGAGTCTGAAGTGCTGACCACCAGACTGATGACAAAAATTGCTGGTTGTTGCACAGTCTGAGAGCTGATCCTATCCTTAACTTAATTGCAGACTTGTGTTTTCTTTTCAAAACCAACAATCAGATGTTTTTCAGAAGGAGAAGGTGAAAGGGATGCACAGTGACACACAGAAGCCTTCCATAATGTTAAAGGAGATGAACAAAGTATGCAACAGATATAACTAATTCTGTTAGAAACCCTAGAAAAAAAAATGATTCGTGCCATGTGCAGGTATGTAGGATTGGGTGTGAATGAGACATCTAGCTGCCTTTAATGTGGCTACTCATTTCAGATGAAATTGTATTATGAGATATAGTATCAGGAAGCACTGAGTCAATATGCTAATCCTGAGTGTTATTTTTTCATGGCTGTATATTTATATCTACTAAACAGTTACAAAACCCCTACATCTACATTAGCTGTAATAGTTTAAATGATGTGCACTGTGAAATATGACTTGGATTTTCACCACTACTAACAAGAGTTTTCACTATTACTAAAATAAAAGTTATCATGAGATAAAGGTGTTTGCAAAATACACAATACCAGAAACATTTAATATTTTTTTAACTCCAGCAAAATGATTAATTGTATTTCCCCTAATTTCAGATGCTTAATTTTCCAGCCTATGTAATTATTTTAAACACGAGGCCCTCATTTTTTTTTTTGTTTATTTTCCATGACATTTTTTAAAGATTAATTGCGTTTAAGGGCTTGCTCAGACTCTTGTACCTACCGGTTGTGTAGATTAGCAATGGTTAAGTAGTCTTAATGAAGTATTTGATGGGTTACATTAAAATGTTGCTGTCCTGTAATTTGATTACACTTCTAGAAACCAAATGAGCAGACCAAAGAAACAGTTTGTACAGCTGGAAACTCTGATAGTGACTAAACTTGAGAAGCCAAAGCATAAACAGACAGACCCTAAAATGGATTCATCCAAAACTTGCATATTGTTGGACTAGTGGTATTAATAAGTCTTCACCGATTTATGTGCAGCTATTTTTGTGACTCTTGCCTGCCAAGCCCTCTGTACAGCAAAGATTAAATCCAGTGTCCTGAAATATGAGTGCTGACAATATTTCTCTGCTACAGCTCTTTGGCTTTCAGGTCTAGAATATAGCTTGACACAAGCAGGGACTTTACAAATTCCTACTCTTCAGCACATTCTCATCTACATGTTCCATCAGTAGCATATGCTTACACATGTTTCTGGTTCAAGGTCTGGAGGAATCTACAACCACTTCAAGTTGTTTAAGTTTGGTCTAAAATAAGAAAAAGTGAGAGAGAAAGAGAGGAAATATTCTAGTTCATTGTTCTGATGTTGAAAAGTTTGGCATGATCCTTTACACTGAGAAAAACAAGACATTGTATTGTCAGCATAGAAGAAGAAAATAGCAAATGCATGTTTTTGGGTTTCTTGTAGAGTAAAAATCACTGCTGGTAAAGTTCTTTAAAATTTGTATCACAGTTTGAAAAAAAAAACAATCAGATACATTTGCTTTTAAATATGTTGGGAAAAGAGTAAGAATAAGAGGGAGCGATGGCTTCACTTAAGTGTATTGACCTATTGATCTTGTTTGTTCAATAAATAATTACAAGAATGGAAATCCAAGAATGAGAAGGATCTTCTTGGTCTTGGAGTCCGAATCCAGCTCATAGAGGACAATTTCAGTTCTGCTGCAGATCTGCTGGAGATCAGAATATTATTCCTTCAGGAATTAAAATCTCGCGATTTCTAGGCTGAATATCTTCACACCAATGTATATGTATTTAAAATTACTCCAGCATATTTCTTTAGGCTACATATACGTAAAACCTATCTTATTGTTTATCTTGATAAATTAAGAGAAGGAAATCACATCTGCTCTCACTGCCTGTTTTGCCAGACAAGACAGTTCAGGCTCTTTCTGTGGTGGCTGTTAATGGAAGGAATGTGTTCCCCTTCTCAACCTACTAGGTGTCTATGTACCTGTTGCTCTTCAAGTTCTCTTTCTGTAGTGCAAATGATCGTAACTATACACAATCTGAATACTTTATAGTTTCTAGTGGCAGTGCCAAAAAAGATACACCTCAGTATCTCATCTTCCTTTTTCTTTTCAACTTTTGAATCACAGTGAGGACTGGGCTTTTTCTCTTACCTATTTTGCAGATTTATTTCATCTTCATATGCTTTGTAACAGCTCTTGTGATTAAGCCCCGTGGCACAGTCTTGCCCTTGGCAGTACTACATTTTTGTACAATCCAGCAGTTATTTTAGCTGCAACGCTTATGTTTTGTTTTTTTTAATCTTCCTTTCAAATTTTTGGATCATATATTTATAATGATTATTTCTATGTTTATAATATTATGTATATATCTACTATGTATTTATATACTTCTATACTTATTATGTCTCTCTTAACTTGCAAGTTTTCATAACCAAATTCTATTTTCTGTGGCAAAGTGAACAATGACAATATTACATGAGAATTTACCCAATTGCATTAGCAATTTCCTTCCAGCACAATATCATTCAAATTTCTGATGACACCCATTTTGTCTTCTTTTTTTCAGTCTCTCATCCAGTCTGTAGTAATCATCTTGTGCTATTATTGCTTTAAAAAAATACAGTGTGAAAGCAAAATATTTCTGAAAAACTGACAACTGTCTGATCTATCTAGAAAAAGAAAGGTGTATTCTATCTGTAAAAAAGTCTTTGCTCCTTGATAAAATTAAAACTTCCATTAATATGTCTTATAACATCCTGACTTAACAATAATATTAAATATTATCAAACCTTTTATCTGTCCACTAGATTACTTGGCTATGAAGACAGGAAATTGCTTTTTTTCAGTTGCAGAATCATAGAATCATAGAATGGTTCGGGTTAGAAGGGACATTAAAGATCATCTAGTTTCAACCCCCCTGCCATGGCAGGGACACGACCCACTAGACCAGGATGCTCAAAGCCCCATCCAGCCTAGCCTTGAACATCTCCAGGGAGGAAGCCTTTAGAGCTTCTCTGAGCCACCTGGTCCAGTGTCTCACCACCCTCATAGCAAGGTATTTCTTCCTAATATCTAATCTAAATCTATCCCCTTTCCGTTTAAAACTGTTACCCCTTGTCTTATTGCTACACTCCCTGATAAGGAGTCCCTCCCTATCCTTCCTGTAGGCCTCCTTCAGGTACTGGAAGGCTGCTATAAGGTCTCCCCAGAGCCTTCTCTTCTCCAGGCTGCGCAATCCCAACTCTCTCAGCCTGTTTTCATAGGAGAGGTGCTCCACCCGTCTCATCAACTTTGTCACCCTCCTCTGGACTCATTCCAACAGGTTCATGTTCTTCCTGTGCTGAGGAGTCCAAAGCTGCACACAGTACTGCAGATGGGGGTCTCATGAGAGCAGAGCAGAGGGGCAGAATCACCTCCCTCAGCCTGCTGGCCACCCTTCTTTTGATGCAGCTGAGGATGTGGTTGGCTTTCTGGGCTGTGAGAGCACATTGCCGGCTCATGTTGAGCTTCTCATCTACCAATACCCCCAAGTCCCTCTCCTCAGGGCTACTCTCAAGCCATTCTCCACCCAGCCTGTATTTATGCTTGGGATTGACGTGACCCAGGTGCAGGACTGTGCACTTGGCCTGGTTGAACTTCATGAAGTTCACATGAGCCCACTTCTCAAGCCTGTGCAGGTCCTTCTGGACGGCATCCCTTCCCTCCAGTATGTCGACCGCACCACACAGCTTTGTGTCATCAGTAATCTTGTTGAGGGTGCACTCAATCTCACTGGATCAATTACTTTCAAAGGTAAAAGTCTCTTTTGCGTTTCACATATTCCTGAGGTTTTTTCTCCCCCTTCTAGTTTTTTTAAAGATCATGACCATAATGGTGTCTCTCTTGACTGTTTGGGGTTATTTTTTCTCAAGAGAGAAACCATAGCATTTTTTACAATATAAATGGCTAGTTTCATGTACTTGAGGTATTTCTAGGAACTATCATTTTTCAATTCTTAGGACTTTTTTTTTTAAATTAAATAGCTAGGCATTTTTCAGACAGAAGCTTGAATCTTAGAACACTCATGAGCAATAAATGGACATTTGTCTTACAGCACAATATGGAAAAATTTTTCTAGGAATTCAAAATACTCAATTTTACTGTACTAACAGATAATGTGAATGATGCTCCTCAAAGGACAGTGCACCACAAAAATCCTTCAAGATATCAACAGATGAATAAAAAAAAACTTTTAACACATTTTAGTTCATAATAGTTAGGAGCTTTCTTTCTCAGATATTCTTTTATAGTATTTTGGACTGGAGTTTACCAGCAGATAACATCCCAAATAGTACCCTTAGGTTGTCATTCTATTTATGACAAACAAATAAGCACTTCTGAGTTACAATTCTTGTATTTTAAGTTTATAGAACAGTTCTCTCCATTAATTCTTAAGAGACCCTTGGGTTGTTTAATTTGATTTTTGAAATATAAGTTTGGGGGTAAATGGCCTTTTTTCCCAGTTAATATTTTTTCTCAGAGAGGACAAACTAGTGTGTTAGTTGTTCCTTTATGTGTTTATTCTGACTTTTTCTTGTTGTTGTTTTTAAAATAAGTATGAAATTGCATAGCCTAAATATGAAGTCTTTATGAAATCCAGAGGAAATGTGATGAGTTTCAGCATTTTCTCAGAGGAATATTATGACTTGATCAACATCATTAGCACGAATATCGCTAGAATTTTCTAAAAAAATATATAATAATGTTTTATCTCGTATTTCATCTATCCATAAGTTGGAAAAAAAAAAAAAAAGTATGCACATAGAACTCCATGAAAATATTTTTTTTCTTTTTTTGGTGTATTCCCATTTACAGAGAATGATACAATTAATCCAGTATTACATTTAATCATTAATCTAATCTTGATTTACTGGTGTCCACTGACCACTTAAAGTCCTGGATATAATTTTAGAAGTTATGTTTCCCATTTGATTTTTCATTCCTTTTCCCTCCAGAACTTTTCTTTCTAACTTTCTTCAACATTAATTCTATCAGTAGTAAGAAACAAGGTGGGAGGAAAGGAAAGAAATAATATTTCTATTTTACCAAATTTCACATAATAATTTCCCTGGAAAATTGCCTATATGTAACTTCCAAAAAGTTGGAATGAAAGTGGATTAGTTAATTTATATGGAAGTGATTAATTAATTTTATCATTAAAAGAAGGCGGCAGGAGAAAAAACAATTAACGTCATTTAGAAAAATGTAACATTTAAAAAAAAATGGAAAAAAAAAGATAAGGAAGACAACAGAGACAGAAGGGGACATCCTGCTAGTGTGCAAGATTATTCTACAAATAACAAAGCTATTTTCTCTTCTATTCACAAGCAGTTTTGACAGTTTCCTGTCAGACAACATCGCATTAACTGCTTTTATCAAAGCAAAGGAAAATGGCAAAGCTGTTATAGCACTCAGAAGAGCTGGTATCTTGCAAGGGCAATATCCTGCTTGTATTTGTCTGCACAGGAGAGAAATATATTAAAAGTGCTTCTAGTACATGGAAAACAATCAAATCTGAAGCTCCACTGAAAAAATCAACTTCTGTGCAGAACTCCCCCTCCTTTCCCATAAAAAAATTCCACAAATAACTGAAAAAAGAAAACAAATGAACCCTAGAATTCCTGGGTCAATGTGTAAATAAGACATAATTAATGATCTTTAAAAACCCCCCAAAATTCTGTCACCACATATTTTTCAGTGTTTCAGCTAGGCTAGATCTATCAGTCAGGACACTGGACTGGAAAGGATGATGTCTTTTGAACCTATTGTTACTAATTACTACAAACTTACTAGGTTTAAAAGTTGCAGTTTGAACCTAGTTCATAACTCTTTTTAGAAGCTTATATGTGTGTTACTTTTGATCCTTCAGTCAATTCATTAGAAACTACCCATGTAATATTTAAATTTCTCTTTTAGAGGAAGTTTCCAACTGGCAGCTATGCATTTCACATTGTCACAGAAGTAGGATAAGATAATTACAGGAACTGGTTTCCGAGGTCTTCATCACAGTCTTCTGAACACTGAATTATTCTCTTGTGCTCAGTTCTGAAGTGATATCGGAACACCTGCAACCTCCATCAAAGCAATATACTTCTGCGGATCTCACCTTTCTTTCCCTTTAGATCTATTGATCATCAAAATGTTACTTCTGTTAATTCTCTAAACTTGCCGATGAAGTCTATCTATCTGACATCGGAGCAGCAAGAGAGTAAAAGTTTAGCAGGTGGTTTGGAATTTACTAAATAAGTACTTGGAATAATTCTGTGAATTACTAGGAAAGGAATCTCTGCAAGACCATTTAAGAAACAGTAGAGTCAAAGCAGACTTAAAATGAGAATGATCAAAACAAGAAATATCACAAGAGCCTGTAAGGATGACATTTAAACCATTCTCTTGCTAGGAAAAGCTAAAAAGACATAGATCATTGCCTCTGTGTTCAGACTTTGCTTACAAAAATATCAGCGGAAAGTGAGATTCAAGAGGAGGAACATATTCCAGTAAAATCTTATTTCTTATAGAAAGTGCATTAGAAATCTATGCCATGCACTGAATTCTTCTCTGACAAAAGTGCTTTGTCACAATAAACTTTAGAACAAAATTCTACTAGAATTTGATTATTTTCTATCAAGAAAATAGTGTAAATACTTATATATTATGTTGATTAAAAATATGAATTGTTGCATATATTTCTGTCAGCATAATTCACAGTAGACATTTTTCATAATAGTAAAGAGTTCATTTTTTAAAATGAGCTCTTTAAATCTTACTTCAGAATTTTTTTCTGGAAAAGTTTTAAGAACTCTTAAAGTCATTTGTGTGTCTCTTGTTTGCTCTAAGTCAACTGGAAGATTTTGTTAACAGCAGAACAAATCAAATGCAACTGGAAGAATTATCTAGTATAATTAGAGAGAAATTTAATTAAGAACCCTTGTGATTGAGTTGATAATTAATATTATGACAGGTGCAATTTTAAGTACCTTCCTTTGGTGACTAACTTCAGAAAATATTTATAGTACATCAGTGTTTCAGACGTTGATAAGAGTAATGAATCCTATGTGTATGCTTTTCTTGTCTATTAATTTATTAATATGTTGCTTTTATTAGGTGTACGCTACTGTCTTTTTTTAAAAAAAACCATCTATTTAGAGCATGGAATTCAATGAAATACTCAAGGCATTTCACATTTTCATCTAATATTTTGGAGAATGTTCTGTGACAGTTAGATTATGTCAAAAGAAATCATTTGACAACACTCTAATTAACAAAATGTAAGTGACATATATTAAATAAAGCTCTGAAGAAATACTACTGAATATTTGAAAGCTTGTGCTTTCCTAAATATCTTCTTTCTGTGGGACTGCATTAGTATTCACCTTTCTTTGTCTCTTCTGTAACTTATCGTCTTTTCCTCAAAATTAGTATTTAACATCTTTTTTTGTAATATTTATTTCATGCTTTTAAAAAAATTAAACAGCTCATGAGAGATCCATTAAGTGCATGTGAAGCGTGCATGTGAAGTACATGCTTACCTGCAGCACCAGGTTTTTTTACCTTTTATGATGCAAGTTAACCAACCAGAGTAAGCAAAGATGCAATTTACTGTATTTTACAGACAGTGCTACTTCAAGGTCAGGGCAGTCAGCTGAAGCTAGTTATATGTTGCTCAAGGACAATGACAACTGCTGAGAACCTTTATGTGCAGGCTGAGATTAAGTCTCTCTGATATGGTCTGCGAAGTGTATAACAGCATAAGTTTGCCTTTAAAATTTAACTGAAAGCAAATGTTGATATATTAAAGGCATGTATCATTAAGTAACTATTACTTGTCCATTTCACCAACACCATACAGCGTACTCAGTATTCGCTGTGTGTTTGCCTGTATGCTTGATGACTGGGCATGCTGTTTTCTGGAACATCTTTGGATATGAGTGCATTTACTGATTACCCTTGTGTAGATGTATGCAAGGTAGCCTACGTAGTGTGTGCACTGATAAAGCTTTGCAGGTAAGATTTGTGCTGCTGTAGCTGTGCCAGCTTGCCTGTGGTATAAACTTGTGAGCTGCATCCTGAGGACTAACCATTATAATCGGGCAACTGATGAAGAAATTTGCAATTAGTTGAAAAAATCGAAGGTTCTAAAAAGTCAAGCAAACAAACAAAAAAAACCTCACCAAAAATAAACCCTCTAATTTTTCAAATAACAATAGAGGGGTTTGTTGGAACAAATTGGAAAGGTAGGCTGAAAATCGAAAGCTCCAAAAGAGGTAGCATTTTATGAAACTCTTACCCATACTACTAACACTATTCTAATGGGAGAGACCTCAAAAATTGTCTACAAGGGGTTTTCCTGGGGGGGAGAAAAAGTCTTTACAAGAATCAGTTGTGATATCACTTATGTATTATAAAAGAATTTATGAAGCAAGTGCAATCATTTTGCGTTCAGGGACTGGAGTTTTAATTAAGAATAAACCATATGAAAGAAAAAAAAAACCAGCCTTAACAGCCTAAGCCACCATGACCTGTGCTTAGACAAATACTAAACATAGTGCTTTCTCATGTGTCCAAAATGAAAAAACTGATCAGCTGACTGCCTATCTCAGTTCACAGAAACTATGTATTTGTCCTATGTATCAGTCAGAACACCAAGGTTTGCAGGTTGTAATGTTCAGCCTGAGTTTGCTCTCTGCAAGTTTCCTTCAGATCATCAGGAATGAACTAATATCCACCAGAAAAAATTAAAACTTTTATTGTAGCAGAACCTTCCTATGTCCTCCTCAAGTAAATGCTCAAATTGAAAGGCATGTGAAAATTACAGGTTGTATCTTGAAAAAAATGCTGTCAAAACAGGAAACATTTTTATTTATATGTTATCTATGATAAAAGTGCCTACCAGACTTTGGGTGCTATCTTATAAGTGTAATAATCCATTTACAGTTTCATGCTGTGACTACCTGATAGCAGTGTTAGCTGGCAGATGACTATCAGGGTTTGTACTTGCAACATGCTCCCGTGTACTTTGCAAACACTAACATTTCAAGAGCTGCAACATTACTTAAATATGTTTACGATAAGCAGAGTAGGTAGAAATTGCTGACACCTTCCATCCTAAGACATTTATTCAGCTGATTAGAACTCTGCTGCATTTCAAACCAGAATTTCTATGATACACATTTTCCTGAATGTAAATTAAATTTTATTTTCATAATATCAGCAAAAGCTGTTCAATCAGATTGAGTTTGGGCATGTGTTTTCCATATAAAAGGAACATTAAAAGATTTTCAAAGGATTCTTCAGATACATGACTGAAATAGAAGTGTGCATGTACGGGTGTGTTTCAGAGGAACAGTGTTAAGAAGAGGAAAACTGTATTTGATGATGCAAAATCCAATGACATGGTTATGGCCATCTAAAAAAATCCAGTTATGTAGTTCATTTATCTGAATATTTATAGGTAGCTCGTTTATCCTTGTTGCATTCTTTTCTTGGTGATCAGATCAGATTTCTTCTGAACTGCTGCTTCTGCCTGGTGTGCAACGTTACAGATAAACTGGGAGCATGGAGAGTGGATCTGTGTTCCCAGCATCCTGCCTTGCTCAGGCCGTGAAGCTGGGGGTAGAGGGAGTGTTCAAGTGGAGAATGGAGGGATAAAGGCTATGATTATGTATACTCAGTTTTGAGCTGAGGTGAAGGCCTTTTCACATTTCTTAATACAGGACTGTGCAACCTTCATGTTCTTTAAACGTGGTTTTGTCACTTTTCATGATCTCAGCCAATATCAATGAGTGATGCATTTCTAAATATGCAGATTTTCAAAGTCACAGCAAAGCTTTTTAGATGTCAAGTTAAAAGTTAATGAAAACATAATTTTGCCTTCCCACCAAAATCAGCATTTAAAAGCAAGAAATTAGGAAGCTTATGTTAGCATCACAATAACATGCTTTTTAAAACGTTAAATGAATGTCCTGATTTGAGAGACACAGGACTAATTTCTCTTCTAATGCTTGGGAAAACTGCACTTTTAGAAGGCTCTAATGTCTGAATTCATTAATATATTTACTTCATAGCCAGCTGGGCTATGTGGATTCAAGGTGGTTTTGAGCCTTGCCAGGTGCAGGGATGAGGAGGAGCGAGGCTTGGGCATTTGACCCAGGCCAGCCAACAGGATTATTTTATACCATGAACGTCACACTAAATATAAATTAGAAAGTTTGTTGCATAGTTCTCTCTATCCCTTGATGGCAGCGGTCCACAGAACTTCTTGCACTCGTACTCAACACCTGAGCCCTTCCCTTCCTCCCAAAGCCATAGTGCTTGCAGTGTCTGACATTTGCTGTCCACTGCTGGGAGTGCACAGCTTCCTAGTGATAGAATTGGCTGAGTATAATCCTTGTATATCTTATATTAGTATCGGGATCAATACTGGATCTTTAGTATTATTGTTAATTACTTAGTCTTATCCTATTAAATCTATATTTCAATCCTTGTGTTTCCTTGTTTTCCCTGATTCCCATTCCCGGAGTGTGAGGGATCATTGAGTGATAGAATAGCTGTCCAAACAACAATAAATTGTTATGGGTTTTTCAAACCATAACAATGACATATACATTTAGACACTTCTGCCTTGCTTATCAAAGATCTGGGCATCCTTATAGACTCCACTGATTTCAGAAACACTGCACCTTTTAAACAAACAAGCATTTCTGTTGCCTTGATGAGAGAAAGTAGTCAGATCATTTACTAAGGCAGGTACCTGCAACTTATGGGTTATAAAGTAGAGCTTCAGAAGCAAACAGATGTGCGGCTTCCTTGGTGAGGGGAACACCGAACGTGCATTTCAGCCCATGCTGGATTATTGTCCACACTGCTGTGGTAATATATTCTTGAGGGCTCTTTCCACGATTTTGGTGTTTACCCTGAAGACTACTAGGATGATCCAAGGTTTCCCAATTGTTACAAAAATGCAATAGATATTTATCCCCCAAATCCTTTTCTTCATGCCTCTCAGAACTCTTTTCATGAACACAAAATTATATCCAGAATCCTGAGAAAGGAAATGGCTTTTATAACCCTCTATTGCTGTGAAAGGGGAAAAAATAAGCCAAACCCAAATATTTTCCCATTTTGGGAAGATCCTTTCTTGACTTTTTCCAGCTCCTTATTGGGTCCTTATTTCTGTACAAGAACTTGTAAAAAATACCAGAATTCATACCTTGCAGAAACAAAGATATATCTTCCTAGATAGTATCTCCTGCTACTAAAGCAACATCATTGGATAAAATATTGCTTGACAATCCAAATGAAGACTGATTTTTCTTTTTCTCTCTACAAGTAGTAGCTACTTCATAATGAAAATGTTGTTTCTGTTTCTCTTTTACCAACAACTCATAAAGCATCAGATCAGGGTAACACTACACTGTAGGTTTAGGGGCTCTAGGATAGTAGTTCTATTCCAATCGTCAGCCACATGAGAATTTTGAAGAAATTCCTGTGTTCCAGCTTGTGTCTGTTGCCTCTTGTCCTGTCATCAGGCACCACTGAGAAGAGCCTGACCTCATCCTCTTGACACCCACACTTTAGAAATTTATAAGCATTGATAAGATCCCCTCTTAGTCTTCTCCAGGCTAAACAGCTCCAGGTCTCTCTGCATTTCCTCATGAGAGGGGTTCCATTCCCTTGATCATCTTTGTGGCCCTATGCTAGACTCTCTCTAGTAGTTCCTCATCCTTCTTGAACCGGGGAGCCCAGAACTGGACACAGTACTCCAGGTGGGGCCTCACCAAGGCAGAGTAGAGGGGGAGGATGACCTCCCTCCACCTTCTTGCCACACTCTTTTTCATGCACCCCAGGATGCCATTGGCCTTCTTGGCCACAAGAACACTGCTGACTCATGGTCAGCTTGCTGTCCAGCAGGTCAGCCCCTAACCTGTACCAGTGTGTGGAGTTATTCCTCCTTAGGTGCAGGAACCTACACTTGCCCTTGTTGAACTTCATTAGGTTCCTCACTGCCCAACTTTCTAGCCTGTCCAGGTCTCACTGAATGGCAGCACAGCCTTCTGGTGTGTCATCTACTCCTCCAGTTTTGTGTCACCAGCAAATTTGCTGAGGGGACACTCTGTCGCCTCATCCAGGTTGTTGATGAATATATTGAATGAGACCAGACCCAGTACTGATGCCTGGGGAACACCACTAGCTACAGGCCTCCAACTAGACTCTACACCATTGATCACAGCCCTCTAACCTCTGCCATTCAGCCAGTTCTCAGTCCACCTCATTGTCCACTCATCTAACCCACGCTTCCTAAACTTAACTATGAGGATGGGAGACAGTGTCAAAAGCCTTGCTGAAGTCAAGGTAAACAACAACCACTGCTCTCCCCTCATCCACTCAGCCAGTCATTCCATCATAGAAGGCTATTAGCATTTACCACAGGTGAGGCTATTAGCATTTACCACTTAAAAGTAAGCAATAAAGACAACTGTTTCCACCAGGAAAATGCTGAGGCAAAGTAAACCTTGAAAGCTGAATGATTTTGAAATAACTTTTTGTAATCATCAGTGAGTTCTTGGTCTCTAAAACATGCATACAGATTACTAGTTTTAAATATGCTATGACCTGGTTTGTTGACTCTATCAAGTAGGCCCTCATCTGTCATTTATCAGCCATCTGGTGTCTGTTGGCAAAGCACTGCTTCATCATCTCTAGAACATCATTTGCATTAGGGTTCTAGTCCTAAAGCAGATCTTGAGATATTCATGTATTCAACATGATCAGATCTATATTTTTGCTCATGAAGATCTCAATTTTGTGGATTATTATTGATATATAAAGTGTAATTTTCAAGCAGAAACATATTTAACTGTCCTTCAGACCCTGAGGCTCAAAATTAGATACTTATGTCCACATATAGGTAGACAACAAGAAGCCTGTTCAGTATTTTGAGAACCAATCAACATATGCCACTCCCACCAACTCCATCCCAAATTTTATGGTGCTCAGCTGTCCTTATTGTGTTCAGTAAGTCAGATAAATGTTCAGTGAGGACATTGATATATAATGCAAAGTATGAATTGATGACTGTAATCTTAAACAGCAGGTTTTGAAGCTATTGGCTATGCTATTTTTCCCTAGACTAACAGCCTCAGACAAGTGTCTTTCTAATTTTCCAACTGTTGCTTTGATTCTATATTACTGTCTAATAGAATTTCACTAAGCCATCAGATTCAGGGGGAAAGAAACGATGGCCTCCCAAAAATTTGATTGGGTGCCAAAATTTGAAATTATATGCAAGTACGATAAGAAAATTATGCAGAGTTTCTGCCAAGTAGACTACTGTACAGGCATATTGAAATAATATCAGTGTTACAATAAAGAATGGGTTCTCGTATCAGATTCTTTTTAAATGTTTGAATACAGTCCTTGAGTGTTTGGGGCTGGGTTTTTTTTGTTTCCATTCTAGGGCTTTTGGTTGAAAGTTGCTAGGATATTAAAACACAACCACAGTCTATTTTCTCCAGTGTAATTTCCTCAGTGAACCTTGGGCAATTCTGATGATTTTTCAACAGTTCTTACTGTTCTCACAGATGACAAAGTAAATGCTTGCAGGCAGATTCAAGAACTTATTAACCACAAATTTTGTCATGTAGGATTTCCTAGCTTTGGGAATATGCAAAAATACGTCTTAGATACATTTGAAACCTATTATTCGTCACATTCAATATTCTTCTGAAGAATGAATTATCCTGTTAGCTATTCAATGCCTGCAGTTTTTTTGTCTTTAGATATATAGCATAATCAGAACTTAGTTGTAACTAATAAGCTGATGAGTGGTTTTGTATGTGGGTTTTAACCAATAATGTGCCTAACCTGCAGTCAAAACCACTGTGTATGTGTGGTGCTGTCATTATTGTATCTGTAGCAGTAGAAGGCGGAGTATCTATTAGATGCGCAAATTGATTTAGCAGCTTCTGCTGAGTTTGGCTACAGTGCTGTTAGTACCTAAATAAAATAGTTTAATTGTAGCTTATGTACTTCTGCCACTTCAGTGTACTTCCATACTAAAAGTTACTAACTGCACTCAAAATTACTGATTTTCAATGCTTCAACTCTCTTGGTGTGGAATAGAGAGAAGACATCTAATTTTAAACAGCTAGCAAACCTTTCAGTTCTCCTCAGTTCTTATACTTTATTTTCCTGTTTAAAATTCTCAGAGTGCCTCATTCTGGATAACTGGGAATATTTCTTAGAGATTACTTTTTCTGTCTTTATCTGTTTGAAGCTATATATTTTGTGATGTGTTTAGTGCTAAGGTAGAATACACCAAAGAATATGTTTTCCAAAGTTATTAATGAATATTCATGAAGAAATAAACTGTTTCAGATTTTATCTAACCTCTGGCTTTGTGTATGTCCTGCTTGCTTATGGATTAAACAAATACCTAATTAGAAATGAACAGGAAAGCTTTTGTTAAATAATGATATCTGCTACTAAATGTTCAGAGGTTGGAACATTATTTGTTAAAATGAAGTTTTGGGTGAACCTAATTAGGAATGGAGTGTGGGAGTGGTCTTGAGGTGAGGCTCAAAGCCAGACTTGCCAGCTCTCCTCATTGCTTATTTAAGCCTGGTACAACATATGTTTACCCGCTGTACAAACTAGCTGAACTTCTTTGGGTGTGAAGTGAAACTTCAGATAATTAGGCAAACTCAGATATGGATAAAGGTAAACTCTAATTTTTTAAGAGTACAGTTATTCTCTCTTGTGAAATGCGATGTCTCCTGGCATTGTGTATCAGGCTGCCTTATCTATTTGTTTGTTTCTTGATTTATAACAATAGTAGGTGACCATCTCTGGGTTGAGAAGGTGATTTAGACTTGTTCCTGGAAGGACCCTTAGGGCAATTTCTAAGGGGGGCAATTCCAGACACAAATTCAAATAGGATTACAGAAAACAAAAAATCCATTTTGTGGACAATTGTGGTTTGGTCTCAGGATTTAAGTATAGCGCAGTTAGGATGACTGCTAAGAATGGCTGCCATACTTGTGAGTATACTTGAACTTGTATGTATGTATACATAACTTAAACAAACCTGTATTTAGAATTTGCATAAGGATGTGATCAAACAAGTGAGACGGTCTGTTGGAGATGGGATAGTAAAAGTGTGAATGCAAAACTCAGTGCTCGGTTTATGGTCAGCTAAGCATTCCCTGTGCCATGCCGGTGAGCACAGCTGACATAATTCCAAAAACCTTTCACTTTTCTTCATGCTGTCCTCTCCAACCTTACCTGCTGGGATTCATTGTCAGTGCCGTACCTTTGAAGAAATTCCACAAGAAAATCTATGAAGATGTGAGATAGTGGTCTATAATATTCAGTCACCATAAATAAATGACAGGTAACTATGATTTAGTTAGTATGAATAACTTTTTTTCCATATTTCTAATGAACAGAGATTGCAAGGAATAGCAAAACATAACTTCACCAGGTTTTTATGATAATATGAAACAAACCACAGATACTCATGAAGACCTGAACTGGGAAACAGGATTCTTTGAGATATGAAGCTAAAGGCCTCTCAAAGTGACTGGGGTTCAGGCTCTGTTGAGGTTTGGCCATCATGAGCAGATAAGATCCAGAGAGATGGGGATCAGTTTTTCTCTGTTCCCTCCTGCTTTCTATTTGTGCTGCCCCTTTCACTGCCCCTTTGTGTGCCACTTTCACTTTTCAGGTGTGAATTTAGCACTCCAACATACTGTGCATTATGAGGTGTCTCAAAACATGTTTTACATCTTTATTATTATTATTTGACCTGACCTAGTCTTTGTAGCTTATTTGCTTCTGGCTCACCAGGTATCTATGTGATAAAAACCTTCAGGTCCTTGAGGTACTTTGCTGCAGTGAAGAGCTGGCGTCTCCACATCCATTCTGTTTTCTGCGCTCTCTGACCTCCCTGTCTCTGCATCTTCCAGCCTACTGACTGTGCCTGGTATTTAGGGATACTGTGTGTTACTACTTAAATGTTACTATTTTCCCTCTATTCTCATTCTTTTTCATTTGTAGCTCATTTGATCGCTTCTGAAATTTAACATTGTCCTACTGTAATTGCTATTATGCTATTGAACCTTGTTATACTTGTTTCACTGATTTAATTTACATTTTTGGCAAATCTGTTGTAGGATAATGCTTACCTGCTTTATTTTCATTCCAGAGATTATTCAACAGAAATTTAGGCCTGTCCGATTTTGACTGGTGACAATGTTTGTGTTCTTATCCTTAGTTTCCATGTCAGACTGCTTTTAAACCCTGCTGTCCGGTCTGATGCTGTATTGCCAGATGGGAACAAGGCCCAATTCCTTTAATTTTCATCAGTAATGCCTAGCTAGCCTTTACGGTGCATTTTCTGTTTCTACTGCTTGACAAGTATTGTAAGAAAATGAAATTTTGCAATTCAGGAGACATATCTTGCTAAAGCTATTAAATATTTGAAATTACACCATTCTGAGTTTAATAAAAGAAGGTAGCATCATAAATTACACTCATGTTGACCATAAAAGGGCTAAAATCTGATCTCAAAAAAAATAAGAAACTCTATCTTATATATACATGCATTACCAAAAGTTGCTATAACTAGGATATTCTATAGGCCATAATATAGGTCATATAGGTCATTCTATAGGTCATGCCTTTATGTTGTCATGCAATGGAAACTTCATTGCTCCATGACTCTGTGTTACGGAGAAGCAGTGGCCACCATCTTCAACGTGGATACTAACCAGGTCCTGTTTGTTAAATAGGGACTTATATATATAACTTATTAATTGGATTCTGAGAGCATCTGCTATATTTGAGGATTTAAGCAGAATCATGCTGAACATCTGGATCCCTGAAGAACTAGCAGTTTGGTGCTCAGCTGTTACCTCCAATCTGTCAGAGATGAGAGATTTCTTGGGAATACACAAAGAAACTGTTTTCAGGTGCATGGAAAACCTTTTGTTCAGAAACATCTATACACAATAATGGTGCATGTGCCTGTGATGAGCTGCTGAGTGACCATAACTAAACCTAACTCTCCTGTAAAAGCCGTTCCCAGATTGCCTGGGGCTGTATCTGACCCTGGTCCCCCTCTCTGGTCCTGATCCTGAAACCCTACCCGTGGGCTGACATTCCAGCCTGGCTTCAGCCTGTCCCCAGGTATGTTCTGCCCAGGACCGGGGCTGCTTTGTTGCCCCCCAGCTGCCCTAGTCCTGGCTGGGGTGATGGGATGGGTCTTCTCAAGCCCTGGCCTGCTGCCCTGGGTAGCTCTTTCTGCCCACAGACCCCAGGGCCCACGTGGCACCCTGGAAATGATAATGTAAAGGTCAAATGTCTTAAAGCCGTTCAGCCTGGCTCTGGAAGTGCAGTCGTAGTGAAAGTGAAAAATGTTCAAATCTGGGTTGCTTGATAAATTTTTTTGGAGGCGACAGTGTATTGGGTGGAAAAGATAGTGTGTCACAGCTTTGAAAGGAGAAGAGGATTGAAGAGGCCCTCAAGAGGAAAGGTGGCATTATGCTGACGGGCAAATGCAGTAGGACATTTCATGCTTAACTTTGGATTTTGGGAGACACTAACCATATGAGAGGAATAGATCTGAATATATGTAGGAAAATTATTTGCACTATGGTGGGGTTTGGCAAAACATTGCAGGAGATCCTGATTATGTCAGACCTAGTCTTATGTGCATGGTGATGAGCCACAGTTTCACATTCTCCATTAAAAAGAATGTTTTCAGAAATTCAAATCATAAGCAAAGCTGGGGAGACATGAAACTATACTGTTTTTTTGTCCTGACACACCTCGTAAAAAATTTTACACAGTTTTGTAAAGGTCTAGTGCTAATGCGCTCTCGTTTGTTAACTAAGAAATCACAGCTTGTAAGTGCTTTTAGACATTCTTTCTGCATTAATGTGGTTAATGTGGACTGGTCTCCAATGCATCACTTTCTAAGACTAGACTTTCCTTTGGGTAATAACGTTTCATTAATGACGAATTTGAAATTAACATCTTTACTTCTTCAAAAGCTTTTTCTTGTATTTCTGTCCTTTCCTATATGGTGGCTTTAAGTTAGTTGACTCAGAGGTTCACAGTTTTTTGGCAAGTGATAAAGATAGTCCAGCACTATCCTTAAGGTTCTTTGAGTAGCACATATTTATGGGACTGAGCATCTTTATGATTTTTTTCAGATCATAGTTTAATCCTTCTCTTGTCAGTAGAAGTATAACATGTGGCACTTTCTTTTACTAAGCCAGATTCAATGCAATTTCAATTCAATGCAGTTTCTGCTTATGACCTCTTCACATTGCCTTGTTCTCAAGTAATGAGAATGTCAGCAATTATTTGTGTAATAGTCAGGCAGTCTTTCTTGACCTCAATTTAGTTTTGAACAAGTGATTTCTTACATGTATAGTGCTTTTAACTACACATAACTATGCAGTACCTAGTATAAAAACAATTAAGTTGGTGAAATGTCCTCTGTAACTTCAATTTCTTGTTCAGTGATCTTGAATACAGATATGTTATTTACACTTTTATGGTAACTTTACCCCTAAGAATATATGGTTCTGAATTGTTTGCCCTCAAAGTTCATATTATTATTTATCTCCTCTTTGTAAACCTTTACAAATAACCTCATTTCTTATTATTCAATAGGCTTTGCACATGTACATACTTCCACGTAATGTTATGTACAGAAATAGTCTGCATTTTGAAAAACAATTTTCACCTTACTTTAGGCCATGTCACTGACTTCTTGGTTTTATATTTCAGATACTGAAAGGTACATGAAGCTTAACTTTTGCCTACACTTTATTTTCCTAAAATTGCTTCTGTGTTAGAAACACCTACAAATACCTTGAATTTGTGCTATGTCAATAATGCAATCCGTAAGATTTTTATTTCCTTTATACTGCTCTTACATATGTATCCTGAGTCCCTTATATTTTTACTGAATATAGGTTTGGTTTTATTTTCCTTCATTCACTAAAAGTATTAGAATTACACTATGGTCATATTTGCAATCAGTCTGAAATTTAAGTGATTTCACAGTTACGAAGATATGCATTAAGCACATAGTTTACTGTCCTCTGTACGTATTTGTGTTTCAACACAGATTACATTCCCTCAATTTTCTTTGTCCAAACATTTTCTATTACCTTCAAATTACTTTCTTTTTAAAGTTTTCTAACCTTATTTTAAAAATAAGTGACAAGATAATTTCCTCATCAACTCATGCCAGCAAAATTTTCTCTTCCATCTTTTTCTTATCTGTTAAAGAGCTATATCTATGGAGAGAAGACCTGAGATGAAGATTAATCTCAGTCAAAAACATGTATATGTATTCTTACAATAAATACTGCTCATGCTTTAGATGGCTTTCAAAAGTGACACACAAACTGAAAAACCCATAGTAAATCTTCCAGGTTTAAGTGTCCTGGTGATGCTGCTGAGCACTCATTATGCACTTAGGTATTGTAAATGGAATAGATGTTCTTATTTGTACTTTGTAAAAATCATTGTAAGTCAGACAGAAATTCTTTAGGCAATTGCAATAGTGATAACGATACTAGCTTAAGCACCATTTTTTATAAGCTTGGAGGAAAATCAGCTGTCATTTTCCTATTTCTTTAAAAAATCGTTGAGGTGAGAAGATCCATGGCTGTTTTCCACTGTTCCTTCAGTGCAGCGCATAGCCCTTAAAAATTATTCTGACTCCTTGTCCTCAGCCACTATCTGTGATTTTTCTTTTTCTTTCTTTTCAGCTGCAAATTGGTGTGTCCATAAATTTTAACTTTCCCAGTAACTTGTGAAAAAAAAAAAAAAACAAAATGAAAACTATCAGATTCCTTTAATGACTGTGTCACCTCACATTGGATAGGAATAATTACAGCCTTTAAAGGAACATCATTGCATCCTTTTCTCCCCTGCATTTCACTGTTATAACTCCAAAGGTGCACAGCTGCCTCATGTTCAACTTGCTGAAGAAACCTGAAGTCCTTTTCTTTAAAGCTGCTCCCCAGCCAGTCAGGCTTCCAACTTTACTGGTGCATGGGGGTAATCTAGGTGCAGGACTTTTCATCTGCCATTTTTGAACTTCAGGAGGTGTCATCCCATTTCCCCAGCCTAAGATCCCTCTGAATAGAAGACTCTGAATAGAATGTGCACCACTTATCCCTGTTTGGTATCATCAGTGAACCTAAGTGTCTGCATTTCTCCGCCATGGAGGCGAGCAGTGCACTTAAACAGTATCAGACCCAGTGTCAGTCTCTGAAGAACAACACTACTAGCTGAGGGTAAGCCATGGATTTAAGTAGCGGAATAATGATATTTTCTGTTTTCTTCCTTATTTTCTTTCTTAATGATTCCTAACCACTGATTTACTATTTTTGACTTGTACTGCAGGTTGTGCTTATATTTCATGGATTTACCTATCAGCCAGGAATCTCATTCCTGAGTGGTAGTAGTCGGGTCATGCTGTCTTTACATGTGTACAAATAATGATTATTTTTCCCATGCACATTGAATTTCACCTGCTATTTCATTGACCAGTGACTCAGTGCCATAGATCCCATTGCAGTTCTTCATAATTTCTTTTTGTCCTCACCCAAGCTAATGCACATACACTTTAAAAATGATTCATAACTGTGCTGAATTATATATATGAACTACATATACCCCTGCAGAACACTTCTGGTTATTTCCAGTGCCTGCTGAATAACTGAGCATTTATTCCTGACTTCTTTTTCCTGTCTCTTATCCAACTGTTTATTCTAATTTCCTCCTTTTTTTTTTACTTTCTTTATAAGCTTCCTTTTGTCCTTCATTCCTCTGTACAGCAGTTGAATCTAGGTACATTAATGCAATTACAAATTCTTTTTGTAAGATTTTGAACAAGCTCCTGTACATTGTTTTGCACCAAATCAAAATCAACTTTATTTTTTTTGAGGGCTTCCTGGTGGCTGATTCTAACACAAACATGCTTAGTCTCTTAAAATCTAATATTTTATTTCCCAGAGTGATGTTTTCATAATCTACAGGAGGATGCTGATACAGAAAAACTGTATTACCCATTGTCACCTTCATGTGTCTGCCTTCTCAAAACATTCAACAATCAGAATCACGATCCTGGTCAGGCATTAATAGTTACCGAAATTTATTCTAATTTAAGTTTGGGATTTTGTTTTATTCAGACTCTGTGTTGAATTTGTTAATCTGTTAATTTGTTAAAATTTCTCTTTTACTTGTAATATTAAGCAGTCACACACATTTTTGCATCTACTGTCCCAGTGACTGTCAACAAATTTATGATATATTTATTTTATTAATGTCTTCATCCAGGGCAAGCTATTCCAGTTTCCTGATCTTATTTCTTGTTTTCTTAGACATTTAATATTGGTATAGAAACGTGCTTGCCACTGTTTTGGCCCCCTTCTTGACATCCTATTTAAGTAGCAAGCGCTATATTTCACATTTCTTTTTCAGCCATTCCTAATCTATTTTTGTGGAATCCTATTTCAGAATGCAAAAATCTTTGTGCACACATTTTTGGAAACATCTTTCCCACCTGCGTGCTTTTCTACATCTTTTAGTCTGTTAGCTTTTCTGAGCTCCTCAGTTTCTAAGCTCAGTCACAACTTTCTTAGTTTTAAGTGTCAACATCTTTGCTCTCAAAATAGTGATGTCAAATTCAGGGCCACAGTAAGAGTAGGACAAGAATTGTATCCTAGGAAGCCTCCTGGTGGAAGTGTATTCATACAAATAATGCTAGTCCTGTGAAAACTAAGTGTTTTTAAGTAANTCCAGTGTGCACAGGGGATAGGTGTGAAACTGATGGCACCAAATCAACATGACCCTGGGTACAGAATATCACATTTGGCTTTGGTGAAAATAATTTAAATAACAGCAGGTAGTTTTCCCAATGTAAAAATATTTTTGGAGGCTGGATGATAATTCTGATGTTAATATTCACAGCAATTTTTGTGGATAACATTAAGAAATTGCAAGAATTAAAATATAATGGAGCAAGCTTTAGTTTTGCTGGCCTTTTTCTCCAACTGTGTTTCACGGGCATTTGGATTCAGATTGAACCTACACGTCATGCACTTGAGGGATGCACAAGATATAAATTTTACTATGTGTTGTTTATTTCATGACAAATTGTGCTCTACAGGGTTCTACCTAGAGATCATTTAAAATCCCCATGATGCATATTGCAGCAATCCAGCTTACATTTCTCCCATTGCACAGGAAAAACTTCACACATATTTACAGCAAATACAAGAAAAATATGATGATTTTGAGGCATAAAATCTGAAACTCTAATGTACCTGCCAGAGAAAAATGTATGTCATGACTTAACTAGGTAAAGGCTGATGATAGTAAGAAATGATTTAATGACTTATATCCTTAGTTCAGAGTACCTAAACTTCCAGAAATAAGAGCTTGCTCTTCTGTATTTCCAGTATAATAATTTCCCTGCAATTTAATGCAGAAGATTCTTCTAAATTGATTCACAGGCAATTAAATGGATCCTTATTTGTCTGTCAAAAATCTCAGTGATTGGCTTTTTGCACATGAGTTAAATATTGGCAAGAAACTCAAAGGAATATAAATTTAAAAGCTGCAGCCACTTTATAGCTCTTTTCTTTCTTGGGAAGGAATAAAGCAGTTTTACAGCCAATTTACTGTGTTTTTTTTGTTTGTTTGTTTGTTTTTTTAATAGCCTCTAAAAATCCCAATTCCTTGAACAGAAGATAGAAGAAAAAGATAGAATTTAAATAATGTTCTAAATATTTGTGTAAAATGTTTGTCAAACTGTTTTGGAACATGAGGTGCTAGTCCATGTAAGAAAGGCACTTAGATTCTACAAAGTATCTTTTAAAATGCAATTAGTTATTAGAGCTAACTCTATAAAGAATGTGAGAATGCTATAGATAATATTACTTCCCTTTAGATGTTGGATCCCCCGAATTGTGCAGCATCAAATGAGCCTCCAAGCCACACATAGCACATCATGCAGATCCCATTTCAGCTATTATATAATTTTTAAAAAAAGAAAACAAATCTATTCATCATTTCTCTACTCTCCAACTGAGAGGATGTCCACGTGATAATTACTACATTTTTAGATAAAGACAAGGACACACAGTTGGCATAATTGTTGCTTATGGCTGTGACTTCTGTTTTAAATGAAGTGTACAGTATGTGGTATCTGTAGTTCTTCATTTTTGATTTGAGGAGGTGTTCATTCATATTTCTGTCCTGCATTATTTTGTTATACTTCTCTTTATCTCAGCTCAGATAGAGCTGCAGTAGGGACTGTGCAATATTTTGAACTGTGTCCATAATTGGACATAATTGCCCTCCTTGAGGGGCAGCACCTACAATCCACAGCCTTCCTTTCTGCTGTGAAGATTTTTGACAACTGACACTGTGTCTTGACAGAGCTGGATGGCTCAGAATATAGCTTACATTAAATCCACTCAGGATTTAGGAACTATTGTTCCTCTGCCTAATTCCCCTGATAGATTTCAGTCTACAAGGTCCTCTAAGATCATGTCAAAGCACACCATCAGGACCAGTTCCTCTGCAAAACACAGTGATGATTCTGCTTTATTCCTTTTAAAAGCAGAAAGACATAGCTTTCTTTTTTGATGTGACTTCTACTTATTATAGTACTCAGTGTTATAGTCTGCAGCCCAATACATACGGCATTGGCACTGCTAGTAAAAAGACACAGATTTTTGCACTGACTTTTTTTTTTTTCTTTTTTTAAGTTTCCTTACCTGCAGCAGCATTTTTGGCATGATTTTTTAATCTTTTTTTTTGCTTATCTTGGTATGGTATAACCATAATTTTTATACAGTAAACAATAAGGAGTAATAATTCTGTGTAGGATGAAATATTTGTGACTAAAATGTAATGACACAGAGCAGAAAAATGCCACCTGGGTATGATAACAGAGGCCTTGAAAGTGAAAATGAAGCAGAGGTCACCACAGTGGGGAGAAGTATAAGAACGAGGTGATTAAAAAAAAAAGACACTTGAGACTGGAGCTATGAAGAATTCAAGAATGGTCAGGTAAAGTACTGCTGATTTGAGAGCTGGACAAAACTGGACTTGCAGCAGCTAAAACAAAATGAGTATCTAAAATATAGAAATATTTTATTTATTTTGAAATACGTTAATTGTATAAAGGATAGAAAAATAGTCTGAAGTGGACCCCACAGTGGGGAAGAAGAAAGTGTCAGAATCAAGAGAATGTTCCTCCTGGCAAAGCAAAATAAATATTGTCATTGACATCACTGTTCTCCAGGAGTTGAACGTGGGATGAGGACAACTTGCAGCACCCCGCTTCTGCTAGAGGCAGTTGGGTGCACTGGCAGTGGGTCCCAGGGAACAGCATAAGGATGAGCACAGCAGACAAAAGGGAGCACTAGAAATTTTCCGTTATAACAAATTTTAAGTGTGTTATTAATGAGATTTGTTCTGAGTTATTTAGGTAATTTGGGCTGCAGATGTTAACATCATTGTTAAGTGCACTAGCCATAAAAACTGTTGTAAAATGGCTATACACTAAAAACTTTATGTTGATTAACAATAAATTTTTGGCATCACATGAAAGGCATGTTGTCCTATTTGAACATTAAAATATTTTGGGGGTTACATTCTCAAAGCAGGATATACACATGAGTTTTCTTCTCTGCCTGTAACATTTTTACCTCTTCCGAGAAAACATTATAAAGCTGTTCAGGGCGAAGTTGTTTCACTTTAAAGGAATTAAATTCAGAATGAATGATGTATCGATTTCCACTAATCGGGACAAGAGAACCGCAATATTACGTGGTGCTCAATTTCTGTTTCTTTTCCATCCATCTTGCTTTTGGTGCTTAAACTTCCCCTGTCACTCAGTTGTTGGTTTCTGATCTCAGAAGCAGAAGAATTTATACTGGTTTTACAATAGTGTTTTGGAAAGTACCATTTTGTCTGCTTTACAAGGCAGTCTTTCCTGAATGACCTAAAATTGGCAAAGGATGATGACTGGAATTGGAGCATAGAGAAGTGCCTTGTTCTGTCATGCAGGAAGTTTACAGATGGCTTCACAAAGCCAGGATTAAACTCCATACATTCTGAATTCCAGTTCAATCCTTTAACATAAACCCATTATGTTTCTTCATCTTATCTCCCAAAATAACTGTGAACTGATTTTTTTGTTTTGGATATTCCAGTTTCCTCCAAGGACTGGGAGTGGGGGTAGTGGGGTGAGGTGGGGGCCAAGGGTGGGGATGGGGAGGTGGGAGATTGTATAATGTTTTAAGACTGCCAAAATATTTTCTTCTTTGCTGACTGCAGCACTAACATTTTTACTGTTGTGACTGAATCTCAAGCATGTAGGATGTAGTAATCAAAATGTCATCTAAAAAGGGCACTGCTGAGAGTTTATGGAAAAAGTAAGAGCTAGTAGAAAAAGTATTATAGTTACATCAACATAAGTACCTTGACATCAATAGCATATAGATGTCTTTAAAACACCTTTTGATGTCTTTTGAAATTTTTTAGGGAAAAAATAACTTTGTTTCCTTGAGAAATGTAAATGCATTAAAAAGGAATGATCATGTCAGTCAGGTGCTACTGAAATGAGGAAACACATGACAAAAATTAAGGGTAACCTTAACTTTGTGCAGTTCAGAATGATAACTCAGCAGCCATGATTAGTCTTTCAACTTTATTATATGATATGTTCTATAAGTTACTTATGGGCAAACAATAGTATAGACTCTCTTATCTTTCTGTTTCACTCTCTCTGCTGTTGGTGAGTAGTCTTTCTGCATCTATGTTTCATGACATATGCCTAAGAAATGGTCTCCCACTTGCAGTCTAATTTATCCTCTGGCAGATGCCCATTCTCGATATTTGTTTACTATGGTATGAATTATTTTATTGATTTCAAGTTATTACCCAGAAATAAAACCATGTTACTTTAAAATACCTTTCAGCTCAAGCTCTGCTGTTACATAAAAATACTGTGAATCTACCAGGTTCAGATGGTTATTAAATGTCAGTATTTTCTATATCTATCTATTTTGATGCAGAAAAATTACAGAACACATTTTTCATGAATCCATTACTAAATTAACTTGTGTGCTGAACATTAGAAATCGTCTGTGCAATGATTTGGATTCAGGTGTTCCAGTTGATTAGTAGATTCCACTATACTTTGTTATATTCTAATTTTGTAAAGTGTAAGGCAAAATGAGATTGCATAGCATAATTGTGTAATTTCTGTACAAATTAAGAAGGGATCTGAAATATATTACAAATTTTGCACAGTACAGTTTCTACTGCTACCATTAGATTCTTTAGAATAGGACCATAAAATTAATAACATTTAAAAAAAATTAAAAAAAAAAGGAAGGTGTTCTGTTTTCTCAGTACCTACCATGTTATTTTGTGTTGGAGCATCATAGAGGAGGTATATTGCTTTTGCTCCTTTTAGAATTCATATGCAGTCCTTTATGCTCACAAACACTATATAGAAATTATTTGTAGTTTTCCATGTTTCCAGTGGGCTTCTCTATAACAACCTTTGGCTTATGAAGTGATAAGCAGTAGCCAAAATGTGTCAACCTGGGCAGAAAAGTTTCAGTTTGGCCTTCATATCTGCTAAACCACTTCTTTCTTTATATTGCCGGTTTTTTTGAAGAAGCAGGAAAAATTACACATAGATGCTGAAGACTATGTAGTAGTAGCAGCACTTCTTAGTGTTACTTGACTAATATCATTGCTTACTCTCTTCAGTCTTAACAGACCTACATGAAATCTCATGAAGATGGTCGTATTTCACTGTATTAGTACTATAGGTAATCCATTTATTAAATTATGTAGTTTGTCTTAATTAAAGATCATCTCTTAATCTTTTGTGTGTTTGGAGGTTTGGGTGGTATTTTTGGTTGTTATTGTTGGTTAGGTTTTTTTCCATCCAGGCCTCTTCTTTAAGGAAAGTTTGTTCAATGTATTGTAAAGATTAGAGAATGGCAGGAAAATCTTTAACGTCTATTTATGAAGTGGTTGGCAGCACTAATTCAAATACCTTACTATGCAGGTTTTAAGACCTATATTTCAAAATCTTAAGTGGCTGTGAAGAATGGTAATAGGGGTGGGGTTCAAGTCATAAATGAAAATGTTGCAACAGCTCTTCTCCTCTGATACTCTTATATACTCCTCTATCACTGGGATAAAAGTAGTCAGTGTACTTTCATTACTACAAAACCAATTCTGGGATATGTCATCATCCTGGCAAAACAAATGCATTGAAAATTACAGGTTTTAGTTCTGCACAATAAAAAGCATTTCTTTGAAACAGGAAAAATAGCTAAGTAGACTACTTTTTGGAAGTTTGATAAATTTTTCAATTTTTGAATATCTAATATCCATCAAGTGACAACTTTGTTCTCTCCTTCAGATATGCAATATTGTCATCTTTGGTAATCTGAAGTTGCAAGATCATGTTAATGGTTGCACAATCTTTACAGAAGAACAGAAAATTGTTCAGAACTTTATATGCATATGCATATATGCATATATGTGCATTACTTGTAGTTGAATACAACATCGCTCTAAATCTCCTAAACTAGGAATTCAAAACTTACTCCCCCATATCTAAGTC
>VXBO01007652.1:0-18971 GCA_013400135.1 Rhinoptilus africanus | reverse complement strand
TTTTTTTTTTTTTTTACCCTGAGGATTAAGACACTTAATAAACATTAGGTAAAATAATGATAATTCATATTCCTAATTTTTTGGTTCTTCTTTTCCTTGTGTCATCAAGGGAAAGTATTTTGAGAGGGAGGAACTGAAAAGGTTTTACCCAATTTAGTATGCACAGTCATGAGGAAGATTAATAGTTGTCTGTTTTTCAGAACAATGCAAAATTCAAGTAAAGCTATTAACTTTCAACAGGCAGAGGCTGTGAAACTTCAAATGCTTATAAATGGCATGGATGGTTAAAGAAAAGAAACTACAAGAGTCAAATCTAAATACTTAATTTGGCAGACATTTTGTAGAGCCTTTTTCTGTGTGATAGATTCCCTCTGAGCACCCTGAGTCTCAGGTTACATCCTTCTGAAAGAAATCTATATGTTGAAGGATGTTAAGTTTTTTAACCACCCTGGTTTTTGAATGCCTGCAAGAGTACCCTGCAGGTTCTATATTTCCCTTCTAAAAATTATTTTCCTTTCATTTTTTTTGGAGAATATCTTGCTGTCCCACTTTTACCTCTTTAGTGGATCTGATACCATCTTTGAAAGTCCTTAAACTCACTGACTCGTAAATGGACTAGTATACTCTTTCCCTCCTATCCTTACCCTAACATTTTTTCCTTTATGCTGGAGCCCATATATGCATTTCAGCACAACTTTGCTGAACTGAATCTTATATATTAAACCAACATTGTATATCTTTGTTAACCTTGGGAAGGTTCTGATTGAGATTCCTTAGATAAAATTATCAATGATTCTAGGTTGAGGCCAAACATGACTGTAACCAGCTGCTCTGGCTTGGTAATGAATATGAATGAAACCATAGCTCTCATATCACAGAATCACAGAATCTTCAGAGTTGGAAGAGACCTCTAGAGATCATCTAGTCCAACTGCCCTGCTAAAGCAGGATGGCCTAGAGCACATTACTCAGGACTGCATCCAGATGGGTCTTGAAAGTCTACAGAGAAAGGAATTCCACAACCTCCTAGGGCAGCCTGTTCCAGTGCTCTGTCACTCTCACTGGAAAGAAGTTTTTTCTCATATTCGATCGGAACTTTCTATGTTCCAGCTTGTGCCCATTACCCCTCATCCTGTTACTGGGAACCACTGAAAAGAGCCTGGCTCCATCATCCTTAAATCCAGCCTTTAGATACTTGCAAACGTTAATAAGGTCACCCCTCAGCCTTCTCTTCTCCAGGCTCAAGAGTCCCAGCTCTCTCTGCCTTTCCTCATAAGGGAGATGCTCCAATCCCTTAATCATCTTTGTTGTCCTACACTGGACTCTCTCCAGTAGTTCCTGTTTCTCTTGAGGTGGGGAGCCCAGAACTGGACACAGTATTCCAGTAGTGGCCTCACCAGGGCAGAGTAGAAGGGGAGAATGATCTCCCCTGACCTGCTGGCCACACTCTTCCCTATGCAGTCCAGAATTTTGTTGGCCTTCTTGGTGACAAGGGCACATTGCTTGTTCATGGATAAATTATTGTCTTCCAAGGCCCCCAGATCCTTTTCTTCAGAATTGCTTTCCAGCAGGTCCACCCCTAAACTATAGTGGTGCCTGATATTCTTCTTCCCCAGGTGCAGGTCCCCACAATTGTCCTTGTTGAACCTCATAAGGTTCTTCTCTGCCCAGCTCTCCAGCCTAAGTCACACTAGATGGCAGCACAGTCCTCTGGGGTGTCAGCCACCCCACCTAGTTTGGTAAGATAAATATACCTTTGTATTATTTGCTATTATTCAAAGCATTTCCAGGTATCCTGGAAAAGACTGTTATTGAAGTATGTCATATGGCTGAAACCCACAGTTGTCTTGATAGTTCAAAACCAGAGTGAATCTGTTTCTTATTAGGCCAAACATTTTTGTCCGTCTAAGATACAGGAGAGAGAGAGACACACAGAATGCCTGAAGAACTGCAAAGGAATTCAGTGCTATTCAGTGCTATCACTGCATCTCCGAGAGAAAAGATTGGGTTTGTTTTCCTTTGCAGTGAAAAAGTAGAAAAGATGAATTTATCAAAAAAACATGAAGAGAAAAGTAAAACCAAGGCCTGAGAACCATTTATCATGAAAACACTGGTACAGCTAACTTTCTTCAAAATAATATCAAGATTGAAGTAGCTGTCAACATGATAGGGTTTGAGGTTTCAGAATAAAAGAAAAAAAAATGTTGATTTTTTTATGATTTTCATTTCTAATGCAAACAGATACAGATTTGAGGTCTTTGGACACCGGTACAGTATTCTTTTTGTCTGAAACATTACCCAATAAAGCAAGAGAGGTATATGAACCGGCTTCAGATTCCATGTCGTTTCATATCGACTATAGCTGATATAGCTATATATGTAGAGTGCATACCAGATGTCAGTTTGTTCAGACACTCACTTCTCATTCGTTCTCAACAATACTGCAGGGAATGTAAGACCTGCATTTTAAATGTTCCCTTCACAGGTAGACAGTTTCAAAGAAAAAGAAGTATATGCCATACACCTAAATAATCAATAGCATGGTGATACTAGTCTTCAAATATTACTTCTTAAAGTACAAGATTTCCTTCTTAAGCCTGTTCCCTTTTGCATGTACCCTCGTTTATATCAAGAAAGCATTAAAATTTCTTAAAGGCAATTTCAGAATTGACAAAATTATTGCTTTTTTTTCCGCCTCTATTTGGCCTTTCTGCCTGACACCACTCAGTGCACAAGAGTAGTAGTTTGTTTCAGAATCCTGTTACTATAATACTGTGGGAGCAGCTGTTCCTAGAAAATTTTCTCTAAAGCATGAAGATGAGAAGAACATGAAGGAGAGTCATTAGGACATATTGTGGATTCATAAGAGATTATCTCAGCATGTGGGAGAAAAACAAAATAGTTAAAATAGCCAGATAACAGTCTTTCACATAGTTAATGTCAATGGTCCTTGAGCAATCTTAGTGTTTAGTTGAAAAGGAGTGGTCATGTCTCAAAACTAAATACATATGTATGTATTTGTACTGAAAAATTTATCTGTGTATTTATAAGACTGTATATCTACAGTGATAAGCAGAAGAATAAGCATATTTGTGATTTTAAAATTATTATTAGTGTATATGATCTTGGCTTGTTTATTGTAAAGCAAATTACTTTCATATCTAGAAAATGTTGAAATACCTTTCTTTATGTGTGAGCACCTCACTTGGCTTTGGCTACCCTTAGATGTTTTAGAATTAGTTGTATATTAGGAAAGCAAGGAATCATATCTTAGAAACTTCTACTAGGATTAAGAATCACTCCACAATCTAGTTTTATTTTCCCACTGGGAAGTGGTAAGATAAGACATTATCAAAGGGTTAATGAGGCGTTAAAAATCATATTCAAATTCTGTTGAAGTCACTTCATTATATGCCAGTTTTATTTTAGGAGTTGTAGCAGAATCAGCCACATATCTGTACTTCTGATCTGGTTACAATGGTAGTCAATGGTAATTCTTTCACTGACTTTACAAGGATAGAACTGATATTCCTTGCAACAACTAATTATCTTAGAAACTAAATAATGAATGTCTATGACTCCTACAGCTTTCTCACTTGTGTCTCTAACTGAGCAGAGGAGCATGCGGTACTGCGTGCAGTATGGACTTCTTTGTTAACTCAGAACAGAATGACGTCAGTTCTAAACTGTCTTCTTTCTCTGCTACTTTAGCATGTTTGGAGAGTGTCTTTTTTTGCAGTCTAGGTATATCTTTAAGTATGTCTCCTCTGACAAATAATTTAGCTACTTTACTGCCAGGCTTCTGATAGCTTGCTTTGGATAAATTTTCATTTACACTCAGGCTCTAAGTTATTTTTTTCTCTTCCAAACCCATTTCTTTTTATTCTGGAGATACTTCACTCAAGGGAACCCTTCCATTAGACCACATAGACACAGTAGCATTACGTTTATTTTGTTGTGCCCTATATAGTCATGTACCACTGTCTCAGAAAGCTCTTTGTCCTGAAGCTTTCTCATAAACTGACAGGAGTTACACAATATGTGTTTCATGAACTTATTTTCATTTCATAAGAAAAGACACTGGTCAACAGCAGCACAATCTATTATTATTTTGAAATAAAAACCACAGCATATAACATTGTTTTTTGTGGACTACAGAGTCACCACATGGGGGTTTCTTCAGTGAAGTGTGAATGCATCAATTTGCTAAAAAGGGTGGGAGTCTCAGGCAGTGTGGACATGACTGCTCAGCATCTCCTAGCCTAGGGGCAGACCCTGCTTCCTGGATTGGGTTGCATTAAAAGGTATGGATGTAACCTTGGAGACCATTAACACTTTAACTTTTGTAACAGAGAATCTGCTCAGTGAATAAGAGATAGACCCTCTGCTGGTGAGTCCTTTACCTTGGTTTTCTTCACTCTCTTAGCTGACTTCTGACTATAACAGTTCATTCTATGAACCGTGTATCAGACAAAGTGTGACAAAAGGAAGGCTGGTTTTGCTTTTTTAATGTTTTTAAGTAACCCAATTTCTGTTTTACAGGCACTTTTAAAGATGATGTATATGATACATAATCACGCAGATTATGTGTGAATGGATTATGGAGTCAGGTCCCTCTTTTTTTGCCACTCTCATTTGAATCCATCTTCACAGACTTCATCAGGAGTCTTTAATTTTCTCATTTTATTTCAGCCTGGGAATTCTCACTTAAATGGTATTAAACTTACGAGGAAAGAACCTGCCTAGACATCTGATAGGATCTTACATTTTATCCCAGTGGATCACAAAGTGCTTTACAAACAAATAAAATACTAATAGTTTAATGCCATACAGGAATCACTTAACTCAGCATCCACATGCAGCACTCTGAGGTAAAACAAACCATTTACAATAAGGCATGTAAAATACCATCTAGTAATTACTTCAGGATGATTTACCATAAGTATACACAGTTTCACTGACAGGATATAATTTATTATAACATTTGTGCCCATATAAGTAGGCATAATATCATTACCCAGCTTGATGCTTTGTCCTAAACAGAGATCAGATAATTGTGTCATCAGGATGTTTGCATGGTTCATTTGAAATAAGGTACTACTAGCAGTTCTCTACCTCCTCATGCCATGCATGCAATGTTTTTGTGAGTGTGGTTTTTCTTTTGGCACATCTCCCATACAAGTTTGGAACCAGAATATAACTGTTGTCTATCCAATAGACTATAAAAAAGATTAATCCAAAGGAAATGTATCTATAAATTATTTTACTCCCAAAGAAGCGCTTTCCTCCCCTGCTTTAGTATAATTTGTCTGAAAGACATGAAATTATGCACTTTAAATTTTAATTTATCGATGCTAGAAAGACAGGGAGAAAAGTATAACTCCTTATGTTGTTTAAAACAAGAGAGGATGAAGAAAGGAAGCACCTACATTCTATGATTCTGTGATTAAGGAGTAATACTTCAACACATACTGGACTTTATCTTAGAAATGAATTCATATGAACACATGGCTCAGACTGGGAGCCATGGTACACTCAAATGCACACCTCAGTAGGGATGAATAAGATACCAGGACATCAGGATATATGGAGCATATACTTTGCATTTGGGCTGTAGTCCAAGTGCCCATTCTGGAAGCAGAGCTGTAGGATATTCCTCTGTCTTGTAATTTAGCTGTGATTAATTACACAGTCAGACAAGTGATGTTCTTGTCAAGGCTGTTAACATTTTCTATCTGCAAGATAGAAAACTGCAGAAGAAAAAAGTTCTTGCCTTTAAAGTTAAATACACCTTTTTAATAACTTCACATTTCTAACAATTATTTTAACCATTTTAATGATTGAAAATGCTGTGTCTTTTCATAAAACAATGAGCACTTCTTTCTGACGATCTTGGCTACAGCTTTCTATGTCCTGTTTGGATAGTGTACCAAATTCAGACAGACAGTTGTTATCAGAGCACCTGAAAAAGTGCTCAAAACTAGTGAACAGTGACCAGAGAAGAGAACTTCAGGAAACATTTCAAACTATGTGAACTGTGTGGCTGCAGAAAACAAGGCTGACTGTAGGCTGTTTGGTTTGTTTTCCACTCTGAAATCAAACGTTTGGGAGTAGATGAGGAGTGCATTTATGTGACTTTTCTCCAATCTATGAGTAATAGGTGATTATTTAAAAGCTAAAAAACTAAATTCCATTAGGTTCAAACAATATTCTGAATGTACTGAATATACTGAATTTGAGAACTTAATTATACTGTAATGCTTTAAAGAGAAATTATTTTTCTTTTTGAGTCATTTGTTATTGAAAAAATTCACCAAAACAACATGTAAAGAGGGTTTTTTTTACTTATTTACTCACAAATAGCATATCTGGATTTCTTCTTTGGGCCTTCTGAAAAGTCAAGTGTTTCTGCAGCTGGTGCACTTGAAGTAATTAAGTGACAGGAATTCATCTTACCAAACGTAAAATTAAGCTGATTAAAAGAATAAAAAGTTAATTTTAAATGTCATCCTTCACACGGTCAAATACTAGTGTTTTGTAGTGCAGAACCTCTAAAATTTGAGTGAAGTGCATTGAAATATAATTACATTGGTTTAAATTATTTTAACTGGGCTTAAAGAGCTATTTCTGCTTTAAATATCTTAAAAAAACCCAGATGTTTTGTTATGCAATAGTAGAATATTATATTTTTTGTGAACACACTGCATATGTCTTGCTCTTTGCACAAACAAATAACAAAGCCGTTAAATGCATTCCTATATTCTATAATAAAGAAAATATTCTTATGTTGTAGTGTACATGACAAGAGGTTTAACCATGAGATATTTTTACGAGGAAGTTCAGCAATTGGACACGAAGTCAAAAACACTTCTTGAGCAACTAGAAGTGGAATCTGTTGATTCCACAAAGATTAAAATGTAATTAGGTTTTCCACCAAGGAGGCACATTAACACCTTCTGAAGAGTTAAGAAATGTTTCTTTAAAGTTCTCCAGTAATTAAACATGTATGTTTGCAAAGTAGCCAACAAATCTGCTTAATTCTTTTAATAATAAGTGATAATAGTAGTAATGTGTTGTTGGGGAAAGATCATAGGCTCTGGATTGGATTAATGGCATGAGCTTTTTGGTTTAACGGTTGACGCCATTAAGAGAGCAGAGACCAGGGGAGTGCAGTCTACTTATCACAGAGTTATACACAAAACCAATATTTTTAAACATTACTTTTAAATATACCTTGAAAGTCTATAAGTGTCAGCTACTCATTAGACACTTCAAACCCATTCTGCTATGCAGGATACTGGTTCTGGTGATTAGTACTGCTCATTCCTCTCTTTGGAACAACTAGAAATAAGACTTGGAATATATATTTACTTAATGTAATTCTATAAATTTCTACTTAATTAGACCCTGTGCATGTAAACTAGGAAGATTTCTAAGAGTTCCTGATATTTTTCTCTTGTTCATCTGTTGACTATGCAACAGATGTGAGCATACTGAACATGCCAATGTCCTTATTTTGAGAAATGAAAGGGCCTCAGAACCTCAGGCAGCACATCCGTGTCCTGCTTTTGTAGAGGTGTCTTTGGTGTCTTTGGTGTCTTTGGATAAATATCTAAAATATCTACTATCTCTTAATGTGCATAATGTTGATTTTAAAAAAAGGTACAAAGTTCTATTTCATAACAGTAGTTTTGGACTGAAGTTTGTGGTTGGTTGGTTTGTTTGTTTGGGTTTTTTTACCAGAAATCATTTGCTGCTGGATGGCTTTGTGAACTCCTCTGTCAGGATCCCGAGGATACTGCCGGGCCTTGCGCAGTCCATGGACTCCTCTCACACTGCCTAAGGCCCAGGACCCCATATCAGTTCCCAGGTCCATCAGCCCCTGCCCCAGCGATGCCACAGCAGGGCCAGTCTCCAGCTCCCTGCAGCCCGGCCCCGCTCAGCCATGGGCCCCGATGAACCCACATCCTGGCCTGGCCTCAGCACATCCTCACCCCCATGCTTGGGGAGGTGCCTGAAGCCTGGGAATGTGGCTGCCCTTGTTTCCCCTGGTTCCTGGCTGGGTTGATGGGACAGGCTCTGTCTGCCAAGACACTGAGGTCCCAGTGCCTGGTCCCCAAGGAGCCACCCATCCTCACTGAGCCCCAGCACTCCACTGCTCCACAGCTGTACAGAGGAAATGAAAATAAAATTCCAAACATTACCGAGCTGCTTGGAAAATTTAAATTTTAATCATAGATTCTAAAAATGCTGGGTTTTTTAGTCAAACTAACAGAACGATTTTTAAAAAAGAATTAATTTTGGAATGTGTTTTTAAAATATAAATTTCAGAAATGTCATGTCTGGATGTTTTTGGGGTTTTTTATATACAGAATTTTTGTTGTTGTTTTTTTGACATTAAAGAGATACTACTACTACTATCTAACATGGAAATGCTCAAGAATGTTTACCACACATTAAATACAATGGTGTATTTTTCACTAAGAAAAACATTTGCAAATTGATATTGATTAAGGTGTTCACACTCTCCTCAATCCTGAAGTGTCAAACTGTTTCTTTCCCAGATAAGCTGATTCAAATAGTTCTATGTAGCAGCAAGTATCAGTTTGAGAAATGTTTATACTATGTATTTACACNAAGGCCTTGTCTCAATCATCTGAGTCTATGCAAGTGACCTCCAATTACATAAAGAAATGTTTCCTTAAATGCCCAGTACCTTCAACTTCTTTTAAAGGGAGTCACTATTGATAGCAAGGCCTTGCAAGAGTGGACCGTAGCTTGGAAGAATATATATACGCTATTATGGCCATTAGTCATGTCTCCGCATACATTTCCTTCTAAAAGTACCAGATCACAGAATCACAGAATGATATGACTTGGAAGGGAGTCCAATCCCCCTGCCAGAGCGGGGTCATCCACAGCAGGTTGCACACGAATGTGTCCAGGTGGGTTTTGAATGTCTCCAGAGACGGAGACTCCACCACCTCCCTGGGCAGCCTGGGCCAGTGCTCTGCCACCCTTAAGGTAAAGAAGTTCCTCCTCATGTTTAGACAGAACTTCCTACATCCAAGTTTGTGCCCATTACCCCTTGTCCTGTTGCCAGGCACCACTGAAAAGAGACTGCACTCATCCTCCTGACACCCACCCTTTAACTATTTATAAGCGTTGATAAGATCCCCCCTCAGTCATCTTTTTTCCAGACTGAAACCTTTCTTCATAAGACAGATGTTCCAGTCTCTTAATCATCTTTGTAGCCCTATGCTGCACCCTCTCCAGCACTTCCCTGTCCTTCTTGAACCAGGGAGCCCAGAACTGGACACAGTACTCCAGATGTGTCCTCACCAGGGCAAAGTGGAGGGGAGGATGACCTCCCTCCCTCACTCTTCTTGATAAATCAGCAGATATTTGATTGATAAATCAACAGATCATTGTAAAGTGGAATTTTCCTATACTCCAGTTCATTTTTTTCTCAGAATTATATTCTTGAAATTCTCCTTTGCCTTCCCCCTTTCACTATTTCTACATTTATAAGTCTTCGATATGGATTAATAGGTGTCACGGTCTCATCACAAAAATTGTTTTCAAAGAGAGAGAAGGGGAAAGACCAATTAATCTCTATCACAACTAATTAACCTCAGCTTAAACAGCAGTATTAATCAGCACTTTCCCTCAGGTACTTAGACTTTGAAAGCTCTGTTTGCAATGGTATGACAGAAAAATCATACATTGTGAAAACAAGTTTAAAGCCACATTATTTCAGTGATTCTTTTGGCATTAGACCGATTTTTGGGCATTGTGACAGTGATAGTAATAACACTACTTGAACCTTATGAGTATTTTGTTTCTCCTTATGCAATTGGAAGTTGTCTGCTTGGATATTTCATTTTACAAACTTTATGATCAGAAGAACAGGACGTCATGGAGGCAACCAGCAATCTAAATCTGATTTTGCAAATGGCTTTCCCATCTGCTATTAGGACAAACTGAACTGGATACAAATGACCTTGCATTTGCTTTGTCAACTTATGTATGGAAGTGCTACAGCAATGCTGGAACAATCTAAAGCATCTTTACACTTCACAGATAAACTTTAGAGCAGATGGACTCTGATTTATCTTTGCTATATAACCAAGTCATAGCCACATCAGTGAGTGCTTCCTTTTCCCCATTTCCAGTTGCAGGTGTCAAGCATTACATTTGGCACGCGTGATTAGCAGTTCCTCTCATCCTCAGAAATGAAAAAGGTATATGTTTTATTATGGTTAGCTGTTTGGGAGAATACATATAGATGTATGCTTATTTTATAGGATGGTTGAAGGAAGTACATATATATATTAGCAAATAATTAAATTGACCAAACATCATTTTTTACAGGCTGGGATTTTAAGCAAGTGAAGTTTCTTTCATGCTGTGGAAACAGTATACATAGATAGTCTATGAATATTCTCTTCTGAAGAATGACTTTTAGTGTTATTTTAAGACACAAGATATATATTTGCCTCAGCATCTTCTCTTAACTTGAATCAATCTTCCAAAATATTTCCTGGAAGATTTCAGTTCAAACTTTTTTTGTTTACATTAGGAACGTCCCAGCCACTATTACTGTGCATGGAGATAAATGGATTCCATTGCAGTCAGCAATAGCTTAGCATCGTTATGCAGAATTGTATTCAGGATGCATAAGAACTTTTTTACAATAATCTTTTTTGGTTTGCTTTTTGGAGAAAAGAGCTGATTTGTAAAACATGGAAATATCTTGATTTTGTCAAAGAGGCTTTTCAGGCTGAGTTTTGCTAGGATGGTTCAGGGATCACATCAGACACGCTGATTACCCTTAGCAGGGTAAAAAACAAAAAAAAAAAAAAGAAACAAACCCAAAACAAAACAAAACACCTTGAGTGGAGGATAAAATGATAAATAGGCTCATGCTTACTTAACGAATGGTGAAGGTTTCATAAGTATCTTGTCTTAATCCTAAAAGTGGACTCTATGTCCCTCAGCACAGCATTGGCCTGTGCAGGGAAAGTAGCTAAACCCAAGAAAATTATGCTCATGCCAGTAAGATCCATTATTTTATGTGAAGTCAACACAGGAAAACTACTTTCAGTCCTGTACATGGATAGGGTAGGACTCCACAGCTCTCTCCATTGAGTTTGTCAGACACTGTGGAGAGACAATAAAGGAATGACGTCTGGGTGTCATTTGTTAATGCAAAAGGAATATAAATCCTATCTATATATTTCCACATTCCCTTCTGAGAATCAAATATGTTAGTATCTGCACTATATTTTGCACATGCGCTTCTTGCTGTTAAGCCCACCTTTGTTTTTTATGGTATTTTGAAAGAAAACTTCTTGTGAAAACAACAGTTAACGGATTGTGATTCAAGAAAGCTAATGTGGAACAACAGGTTTTATCTTATATGAGATAAAACTTCATATGGAATTTTCAAATCTTAGTGTTAGTTTGGGCTTCAAGTATTAAAAAAATAATAAAAGTAATAAAATACACAAGGATTAATAAAACTGTTTCTTTGAATTTAGAATAAAGCAATAGATACTCCTGTAAGCATTGTCTACTCATTTTATTTTCTTGTTGATTCAAATCAGATGCAGTGTATTAAAAACTTTGGGTGGCTAAACTTCTTTAATAGTCTAAACATTCATTTTGGGGGTTGATGCTGGATGATTGAAAGGTATGGGGAATGGTCAAACTGCATCAAAATTAAATTCATTGATTTGATAATTTTTGCTGTATGTAAATATGATCAAAGCTAAGGAATAAGTTAAGATCTTTTTGTATTTTATATGATGTATAATTTTTACATTTGAGAGATGAGCTTAGCTTGTAAAGGCTTCATGACAGAATGCATTCAACTCAAATGTAATGTTTTACGAACAAATTGGGAATAAAGATTTATGGTGCAATTTTTTATGGGAAGGATCTGTGATACATCATGCCTTTACAGCTGGCATTCTTTTATAATCACTTGCTCTGTGGTTATTTTTTCCCTGTTTTGTGTGTAAGTGATCAGATTTTGAAAAAAATGGAAGGGATGATAAGTAAACAGATTTTAACAAGAGTAGAAAAATTACAATGTTATTTTTAGCATTTCTGACTAAAATCTAAGTTCAGCACATGTTCTGTTAGCATGCAATTTCATAAAGGTTTCCTGTGAATACATGAAAAGTTTTACCAGAACTTGCAAAGAATTTTTCAGGAAACTCTTGTTCTTCATCATCAAATGCTGATCTACTGAAATTGTAATTTTCTGTTATAATGCATCTGATGGAATATTAAGAAAATATTTTCCATTTGCTTTAAAATTTCACAAGCCCATGTAAAAGAAAATATAGCTTGGAATTAGGCCACAAAGGAAGTGACTGTCGATATTCTAACTCTTACACTATTACTCATTCTTGTGACTCTGTGCCATGTTTGAAAGGAAACTTCTAAAGGGATTGGTTTCTATTTTGCTAAGAAGGTTCACGGATTTTAAATATCAACATTAATTTGGTATAAGTAACATTTTTCTGAAGCTTGTAGCAGAATAGCACAGCAAAATTAGATAAAGACTATCATCTTCACCAAATCACATCATTTTGCTAAAGAAAAAAATCAAATCAATGAAGGAACCAGTCAGTTTCCTCATTTCTGTGGTGGCCCTACTAATATGGTATCTGTGATTATATACCACAAAGCCACAGCATTGTATTGGGGCACCAGGCAGGACTCAGTACTTGTCTGGGATTGCTTGGGTCTGAGCTGATGCCAGTTTGCACCAACAATGACCTGGTGGTCACAGGATCATTGCCTGGCCTGAGCTGAAAACCTGTAATGGCCACAGATGGGAAAGTCTGCAGAAGTCACTGCAAGACATTTTTCCTAGGGCTGGGGAAGGCTGTGGTGTATCTTCTAGGCAGGAGACAGAAACCAGTGTGAAGGAAGCAGGCGAGGATAAGAGAACACATAAAAATAGGCTCAAAAATATCCACGTGTGAACATGAAGAGATTTCCACTACCACAACCATTGTACTTCTCCCGGGGAAGACCTCAAGTATGCTTACGACACATCACAACCTCCTGCAGCTCTATTCTTCTTGAGACAGACCCAGTGCTGCTGATCTGAGGGCACAGGGGGACACTGGAAGGGTGAATATGGCACCACAGAAAAGGGATAGATAGTCTAAAGTTTTCCTGTATAATAACTTCAAGTGTATTACTGACACTTTTATGAACTAATATAAACAATGAGCATTAGTAGTATAACTGAACTAAGCATGTTCTTTATATCTTTATTAGGATATAACAGTAGTAGCTAAAATATCAACAGATTCTTTTCTCCACATGTACAGTGCATTTCCCTTTTTACCCATAGAAAGGTGGTGAGTATGTAACAGGCTGGAAGTCTGATGTGGTCTGTTTTGCTAGTCTAAGTTATCTGGACTTGGCAGAGTCTATTGTTTACACGATATTGCTTAGCTTGAATAGTTTAAACTAAACCAAGACTAAGTAGCTTATTGATTTACTAATGACACATAATTAATCAGCAATCAGTGAACTATAGATTCAAGATCAACAACTAAAAATGAAAATCACTTACTAGGTTTTTCTGAAATACTAATATTTACCCACAAATTTCTCAACACCCTTGTATTACAAATCCTGAAATATTTTTGTCACACACAGACACATACTGAGAGAGTTGCAAGTGCACCCACTCTCTTCAGGGTGCACTCTTCCTTACCTGCACACCCTTTCTGTGGGGGCTGAGATTTGGGCCAACCTGTGCATCTCCCAACATCTCATTGATGCCCTGCGAGTGAGAAAGCACCCCACAAGTTCAGGTTCACACACCCCAAGTGTGGGTCTCTAAGTACTGCAACCCATTTTGGTGCTCCAGCACCTGGGGGCAGGCACTTCACACCAGTAGACAGGTTGCGATGCCGGTAGGGAGCAGTAAGTCCTGCTGCTTCCTCTCCAAGGTCTCTCCCTACTGTTAAAAAGTATTTGTACTTTTCTAATATCTCTTTTCAAGCTGAATCCTATGTTTCAAATGTCTCTTTGTGATTCCCTAGCTACTGTTTCATCTGATTGATGGTCGTTGTCTTCTTTAACACACTGAGTTTTGGGTGAACACCCTCCCAAACAGCATCCTTCCAAAGAGTTTTGGGATTCTCCTTGTCACACACTGTATATTCACATTCCTGTCTTAACATCTGTTGTTATTCAGGCCACAGGTGAGCCCCGTGGGCACTTCACACCAGTCTAAATGAATAAGCAAGTTAGAGAGTAATAAAATGTGACATTTTAAGAGCAGAATACTATAAAATGATGGATCAAAAAATGCAGGCATTCAGAAATAGTTCTAGGAGATTTTCATGACAGCTGCTGTGGTACAAGTTCTCATACTATACAGGGATATGGCTTCCTCCCACTTTCCACATCTCAGTTTTGCCTATGTCACCCTCTTCCGTTGATAACTGCACTGTATGTTAGGTTCCACATCAGATGTCCTATTTTTCATTGTGATCTACTTTATCTATTTACAACAGAGCAAAGAGGATATAAAAGCTCATTAAATCAGAAAAGTAGTCATTTTCACCACTTTGCAGTCACTGCACACAGATGAAATTGGCTCCGTAAGGTGGACATCAGTGAGATCTACAGCACTACACAGTTTAAAGCAGTTGATTCCTCAAAAGATGTATACATACATTCAATGTATTCATATTTAATTATCTGTACATATTTGAATATATAAAGAAAAGTGAGGTGGAAGAGTAAACACTGGCATTTTTTCAGTGTAAATGATAACTTCACAGATTTTTTTATACTTTAGGACAGGGAAATGAGGGAGGAAATAAAAAGACACAAAAGCCATAATGAGGTATATTTTGTATGTGAGAATTACATGTACTATAATACTTAGGAGTCCAGCTCCAGCTGGGAAAGAAACAAATGGGAGAGTGTCCAGAGGATCTAGAGAAAGCCTAGATGTTGCTAGAAATTGAAAGTTCACAAGAGTGGTATTTAACAAAATGGTTATGGAGAGAAAGAACAAAGGAAGAGACAGCTCTCCTGGGATGTTATTATGAATGAGATCTGGCACTACAAGATGCCCAATGTGATGTTGTAAATACACTCATTTCCACAAAAGAAGAATAAAAATCCACACACAATTGGAAAGAAGGAACCTATGACATTATGTTCCCTTCACAGAGAATAAGGCATATGGTTATCTTGAGCATTGTGCAGCTCTGGTTTTAATGACTAGATGCCAGAATTAACAAAGCTTTTCCTGAAATGCTGAGATTTACATTCTAAGCATGTTGGTGCTGGTTTTTGACCTGCAGCTTTTTTCTTGTAATCAAGGTTTGTTTTCCCTCCCAGAGGAACTACAGATATAAAACTGTAATAAGGAAAAGCACTCAAGTAAAGAGTAAATTGCTTTTTTGGAAAAGCATAGGTCTACAGAATAAAATAAATATAGTAGTAATGCCCTGGCTTTTTCTACAATCGCCAAACACCTTTTTAAAACAGATTAAAATGTATGCTTTTAAAATGACCATTGCATATGAAATAATATTCTTACCATACTAGAGCAATAGCAATATTTGGTTTATATATAAATTTGATATATTGCAATAGCAACATACCTGGTTTACTAAGATTTAAATATCGTTAAACTCTATAGATTTTATATTTTCGTTAAATAAACTGATTTAATGTCAGCAAATCTCTGAATCACCTTTCTGCACTGCTTGCTTCTGAGTTTAGGACTTGATTTTTTGCTTAGTTTTGCATGCTAGATTTTGTGCTTGACAACAGGACTAAAAGGAATTAAAGAGACCAAATTAACTATCAAGCAGGTGAGACTGTAGAATTTATGCTGGAACAAATAGAATTTTACTCTGAATTATTTATAAAAGGCTCTATAAGTTCTTTAGAAACTATTAATTTACTTTTGAGATTAGAATATAAATAAAAAATATGTATTTGTTTGTGCACAACTACTGCTTACTTACATTGAAAATGTCATCCATAAAGGCTGCAAACCCTGAGCTTTCTAAGGAATTTCAAAAGATCCTCTCAGTCATTTCTTGATGATGTTGTTTTGAAGTGGTTGTTTAATATAATGGAGTATTAATATAATGGAGTAAGTTTCCATGGAGCGGGTGGATACAAAAGTTCTTGAACAATTTCTAATCAGTTACTGATTTTAAAATTGTCTTTCATTACCCCATTAAACGGAGTTTTATAGAGTCAGAATTTCTGAGAATTAAGTTATCAAACAAAAAAACCCAACTCATAAATATTGATCCTGGAGCCTAAATGACAAAGGAGAGTTTAGAAAATTAGCTTTAGTAAGGTAGATTAATGATTCCACGACCTACATTCTTGATATTAAAAGTTTGAGTGTTCAGTGTATAAATTCATTTTTTAATAGCCTTCGTGTGCCTTCTTTCCCCAGTTTCCAAAGGGAGTTGGCAGACAGAAATGTGTTTAAGGGAAATTCATACTGCTTTCTGTTGATAAGAGTAAATTAACCCAAGATCAAATCAAAACTAGATTTCTGTGGAACCTGTGCTGCCTTATTTAAAACTACACTGGGTAATTTCATGGCAGTCTCTTATGTAGGTGCACATCAAGTGAACAAAAATGTACAGGAGTTAAATGTAATATTTTTTTTTAAATTTTTCTCTTTTCCTTAAGTTTGATTTGCATAGTTTCATAGCTAATACCACTATGAGTAGCATGACCTGATACTTGCTTTCAATGTTTTCCATAAATGGAACAAAACAATATTATAATGTGTGAAATACTCTGGTGGGTGCCCTTGATTAATGATTGCTCAGATTCACTTCCTATGGATTATGTTATCATTCATGCTCTTTGTACTGTACTCATAGCCTCCTCCTTTTAAACCTGATCTTTTCTTCTATGATACATGGTTTCTTAATTGTAAATCACAACTCTCATTGGTTTCTCTGGAATTGTAGAGTTCTCTGGTCAAATGGATTACAACTGTTACTTTACTGCAGTCTCCCTAGTCATGTCTCGATAGATTCACATACTTTAAGGCCAAAAAGGAAAATTATGCATGTCTATTGCACAACACAAGCCAGTCATAGATGTGCATCAATTAATTATTCTTCGTACAATATCTGATCTGTGTCTTAAATGTTTACCACTGCAAATTCTTCAGCATGTCCTGGGTAAGATGTTCCAGTGGTTAATAAACCTCACAGTAGAAGAAACTTTTTTAAGCTTTGTATTTTATTTGTAGTCTAGTTGTGTTTGACCTCCTTTTGGGGTTAAAATATAAATCTGCTAAAATAAAAAAGAAAAAAAAATCTCAGTTATTAGGAATGTATAAACCACAGTTTTATCAAACCTATTGACCATATTCCAGGTATCTCTTTAGCTTCCCCCTGAGTGCAAGGCTGAAGATTCGCATGCAAAATTGATTATAATAACATAAACTTTTTTATTACCAATTTAGCGTTCTCATTTTTGTTGATCATACTAATTAATGGTAAAAAAGCCACAGCAAACAGTATGATAAAAGAAAAGATGTGCAATTTGTGATATGCATGTGAAATACCCCAGGTGGAATTTGAAACTTCTTGCCAAAAGCAGTTCAATCTAATGACAAAATTGTGCTGGAGTGCTGAATTAACGAGAATGTAATCTATTTAGTGCTGTCACTGCAGAGTAGTAAAGCATTAGGCCCCAATTCAGCCTCCTTAGACTATTATCAAGAGGCAGATTGTAGAGGTAGTGCGTTATTCTATGCATGCTTCTCAATTGTTTCATCACTGTTTTAGAAACTGGTGCCACAAATGGGTATGTCTTCTCAGTTGTACTGCCCTACTTGAGTTTACAGTTTCATAGACTAACTTTTTTTTCAGCCACGACATCACACTATAAACTCATTTTTGTCTGGTAAGTCACTGTGTCTTTTAAGGCTCTGAATAATTCAAGTGTTTTAAAATATAGTTTCCCATTTTATATCCATTTGGCTTTCTTATGATTAACAGCTGTTATATGCAGCCAGTATGCGTCTTTTGGATAGAATCTCCAAGAATCCAGGTGTTTAATATAAAGTAATTGCTATCACTAATGGAGTTATCAGTAATACAAAATTATCATTGGTCTACAAATAACACGTCATGTTTATAGTTTGCTGAATGGCATCAGAAGAATTTACAAATGAGTTACAGAGGAATCACTTTGCTTACATTTTTTAAAAAACCTTTGAAATAAAAAATACTCCAGTTATAAATCATGTCTTTTTGATTTATTGGTTATTCCAACAACCATTTCATCCTGATTCTGATTAAGACATATCAAGAAAAATGAAGGCATGATTATTGTATCTTCTACCATATTGATGGTAGCTTACTCCAGTCTAGTGTGGAAAATATTAGTATTGAAATACAAAGACAGCCAATAAACTTTACTAGCAAATAGGGTATTTTACCCAGGGTTTGTGAATCTGTACACACTGCTAGTATATTCTGCCTCCAAAACTTCAATGAACTGTGCTGACAGAGAGAAAAATCATCTATATGCCTTTAGTCTTGCACATGTGCAAGTGCTTTTCTTTAATGTTGAGTTCCACTAAATTCACTGGGACTTACTAAAATAGGCCAAATTAATTAGGGATTTCAGTAGGAGATCTAAGTATGAATGTGCATTTCATTTGCTAGATATACACGCAATCACTTGCAGATGAGGGCTTCTCATAGTATAAATCCTATTTGGTGGCATGCACAAGTGTATCATGATGCAGATTAACATACATATGTATATCTGATAATCCCTATACAGTGCCAGATTTCTTTTCTAAAAGTGTACTTTTTGAAGGATATCTGTTCATATGACATAAACATTTTGTCTTCCTCAGATGAGAAACACGAGCAATTTTTTTGATAAATTGAAAGTTGCTTAATTTGAATCTATTTC
>VXBO01007651.1:74559-92369 GCA_013400135.1 Rhinoptilus africanus | reverse complement strand
GGGACTGGAGCACCTCTCCTATGAAGATAGACTAAGGGAATTAGGTCTCTTTAGCCTGGAAAAGAGGCGCCTGAGGGGGGACCTAATTAACACTTATAAATACTTGAAGGGTGGGTGTCAGGAGGATGGGGCCAGGCTCTTTTCAGTAGTGCCCAGTGATAGGACAAGGGGTAACGGGCACAAACTTGAGCATAGGAAGTTCCACCTAAACATGAGGAGGAACTTCTTTCCCTTGAGGGTGGCAGAGCACTGGAACAAGCTGCCCAGGGAGGTGGTGGAGTCTCCGTCTCTGGAGACATTCAAAACCCGCCTGGACGCGTTCCTGTGTAACCTGCTCTAAGGTGGCCCTGCTCTGGCAGGGGGGTTGGACTAGATGATCTACTAAGGTCCCTTCCAACCCTAGGATTCTATGATTCTATGATTCTATGAACTGCTGTAAAAGCTAAATTCTAATCGTCATCAGAAAAAAAGATTCCTGTTGCTGTATCCACTCAATTGGTATTTGAGGCATGCAAAGGATATACAATTGGGTCCCATGCTTTCAGAGCCACTGGTGTGACGTCTGTATATTCTTCTTCACAGAAATGAAGAACAGAACTTGCAGGGTACTATAAATGTTTAAGATTTAGGTAGGTGTTGTTCTAAAATGCTATAGATCTATAATTAATTCACAGTAATATGTTATGGGACTGTTTTTCTGAATCATACTGTGGATTTCTACAGATAGAATATAATTTATTACTGGATAAACACATGTGACTGTCTCTTCTTGTGTTGAGAGGAAAACCTGCAGATGGCAGAGTCATTTAGTCTAGAAGCAGTCACAGCCTGTGACAGCTGAAACAGAAATGAAGGTTTCTTAAAAAGGCAAGAAGAAAAAAAAAAAAAAAGATTAAAAGATAAATGGGCAGAGCATTTCTTTGTACTTTTTGGGTTTTAAAGAATATGACTAGTGTTAGGACAAGGCAGGTAGTTGTGCAATTCAGTATTCTGTGGTAAAACCTCTCTGTTTTGTCAGTGTTGGCTCTTAAACATGTTTGTTCCATTTTTTTGGAATCCTGATGCTGTTATAGTAATGGATGGAAAGTATGTGTTATTTCCATTTTTGGTTATTGTTACAGCAACTTAATGGTGTTACATTGGTACAGCTAATTTTTCTGCATAGTACTAATGGTAGCAACTGAGTGTTTTATTTGAGGGGTGGTTGTCATTGATAAAGTTTCTCTTCAGCCACAGAGCTGTTTAGCACTGTAAGTACCCATGACTGAATAACTCTGTCCAGTCTTGACTCTTCAATTTTTCCAAGTTTCAATAGGGAGCTGTGAATGGAAAAAAGATATATCGGTGGATATATACACATCTACGTGGAGGACTGAGCGTGTGTATGAGTGTGTGCTTGAGTCCATGTAAAACTAAGTTTGTTTGCCAAATTTCATGTTCATTCCCTTACCAATAGAAATGATCTAACTAATAGTGAAATGACACATATATTATATAAACTACAGTCAATGTATTGCTATAACTGTTAAGAACTACTAAAATTGTAGGAAAAAATAGAGGGTCTTTTTTTCCACAGATTTTTAAGAAAGAGAGAAATATCCACAGATGGGCTGAGGGTGGACTTGACAGGAAAGATGGCTAGAAAGTGGACATGAGCTTTTTGAGGTGGGACAGGTGGATTAGAGGAAAGTTAGGAATGTGAATTTGTTTTTCTACAGAACATCCAAAACGTCTTTGTTGTGAGATACAACACTAACATCACATTGTCATTTACTGATGGATGATACTGGAGGAGGCATCTGTCTTATTAAAATACTCCCTATGGATTCAGTGAACAGAAACATTTCCTTAAGGAAATACCTATGGAAAAATAGCGAGAACATTTTTGTGTCACTCCCATTGGGAAAATTTAACTGCTCTGTAGAGACAGTTTGGAGCATGAAAGTTAGGGGCTTTTCAGTATGCTTTATGTACTGCTCTAGCAGTTACTAAGTACTTAAAGAAACTTCTGTGAAATGCCTACAGAAGCCTGGCTTATTATTTCTCAGATGTTCTCTGCTATTTCTGTCAGGTTGAAACACTACTGATTACAAAACGATCCCAATGTAAGATCTAGTAACAGGATAAAATGCCCATCAAAAAAATCCCTTAATACAGGTGTATGAAGTGAAACCAAAAACCATGTATCAAAAAAGAAAATATAGTTATTATTATCACACCTGTCAAAGGAATTACTCTGTTTCAGTGAAACTCTTTTACGCTAGTTCCTGTAATAAAGGATCTAAAGGATGACTCCAGGAAGAGATCAACTTGTTAACAGAACACTCTGTATTGACTGTGTTCAAAAAGTCTGTATATTCAGCAAATCTCCATTGTAACACACCTTCTGCTATTGTAAGAACAGTAGTTCCTGTGGCGAGTATTTGACTCCAGTCTGAACTATATCTTTTGCACTACAAAACTTCAAAGTCAGCCACTTCAGAGAACAGAGATGGAAATGCTTTCCCTTTAACTCTGCGCTTAACTGTTTAATGAAGAGTTCTGTCTTTAAAAGGTCAGTGAAGCCACAGCGGCAGAAAGTGAGTATAACAGGATAGAGTCAGTCCTTTAAATCTTTAAGACTATTTTATAAGTAATTTTATTCTGGTGGTATTGCAAATATAATCCAATCTGTCTGTAAATAAGGTAGGTTTGAGCTTTTCATGACTTGTGTCACTATGAAATTTGAGTAACTCTGCTATGATTGTGTGTGACTGCCTGACACTAGATTTAAGCCTGGGCTTCCAGCATCCAAAGAATTTTCCTAAAACTACAGAAGAAAAACAGGTATTTGATTTAGTCCTTCATTCTCTTGCTCTTCTCTACAGTAGGAAGGATCAAGGATTAGCTAAACTTGGTTTGCTCTGGTTCAATAGTCAGCAATGTCGGGCATTTGCTGGGTACTTGACCTTTGCCTTGTCACTTTCTATTAAAAAAATAAAGGAAACATATGGAGGACATTTATGTAGGAGCTGTAAACAGTTGGCTTGTGTTTTTTATGCCTGCATTTAATGTTCTTGTTTTACAACCTTAACTCTCCCAAAAGAATTTATGCCAGTTGCGAGGCACTAGCAGTTGATGTGTACTGTTTGTGATGGTAACATGAAATCAGCTATGGTATAATGTTCTGGTTAATAAAGGATGAAACACTAAGCTCTTTGTCAACAATCTTGTCTGGGGCAAACCTGACAATTCTTTTTACAAAACCAAAGCACTAAAATTAGAGGTATCATATATGATTCTATCCTTGCTTATGCTGCTTTTACATTGCCCTTAGAGGCTAGTGAAAAACTTAGAACAAGGAGGATCAGTCTGAGAGCTAGTATTTATATATGATGTATGTATATATATGTGTAGATGTACGTGTCCTGATTAATATAAAATTCCTTATTATTCTTGGTCCTGATTGAATAAAATTTTACAGTGATAAACAACATCATATCTTTGTAAGGGAAACAGCACCTTTGGGTTTTGGTTGATAATTCTTCAGGTTTGCTCTCTTTCCAATGAACAGGAACTAGTTATAATTAAATACACCAATGTAATCTAATAGTGATTACCACACCACTTACATAGAGCACAGGATTTAAGACGTAGAACCTCAAGATCCTAACCTCCTGAGGTGAGTGCAAAGCCTTAAAAAATATCTTTGCTGTGTAAATATATTTTTCCATAGTAAGTATGTTTTTAAATGCCTAGTATTGAAAAAATATCTGCTAGGGGGCTGGGGGGGGGAAAGTAAGTGGAAGAGAGCAGTGCAAATGCTCAGCTGCTGTAAATCAGGATAGTTTCATTTCAGTTAACAGAGCTATGCTAATTGCCCCCCCCACTGGTAATCAAGAACTTAGTCTTGAATATCCAGCTCCGCGTGCGTTTATCACTGAGAGCAAAAAGATTGGGCCAAACATACGAGTGCTGTAAATGAAGATAGCTGGGCTGATTTCAGTGGAGCTCTGCCAGTGTATGTCACCTAAGGGTTTGGTACAACAATTTCAGGCAAAGAAGATACATTCCTTTCAGAAGATTAATTATGTTTCACATGCACTTACTGGGTACTTTTGGGGTATGTTGGCTGCATAATAAAAAGCAGGTAATAAAAAGAAAAAAGCAACCTGAATTTGCAGGTGGTCCTTTTTATTGGACTAAAAATAAAAGGCAAGCATTTGAGAATCACAGTGTCTTCCTTAAGAGTGAGAGAGGAGGGCAAGTTGGGGCAGCAGAAATGAGAGCCTGGTTCAGATTCAGGCTTCATAATTATATTCAGAGACAGAGATCAAAGCAGGAGCTGAGCAGGAAATGGCAGAGAAAATGTCAGGTGCAGATAGCACACCCTACTCCATAGCCGTCATCAGCCAAAATTTGGGAGCCAGTCCAGTGTGGTGAATTAATGTGTTTGTTTAAAATAATTGCCTTGACTGAAGCTCATTATTGTTTTCTTCTGACTAGTTTAGGTGGAAGCTACTGCCAGCCTGTTTCTGGTAGTACAGGTAGCCAGGCTAAAACAGCCGCCATCATTAACACATGAAAAATCCTGCAGTCTTTATTCAGCTTCTACTCAGTCTTTCCTAGGAAAAGTACTGCTGAAATGGGAAAAGTGGACCTGAAGTCAATGAAGACTTACTTCCATCTTCCAGAATACCCTAATGGAAAGAAAAAACAGCATCCAGAAATTTCAGCAGATTAACTCACAGTGAAGCCTGTAGAACTTCAATGACTGTGGGGAGGATATTTTTTTAATTGTTATTCTTTCTTTTTTGCCTTAAAACAAGGCCTTTTTTTTTGGTCTTTTTAAAAAACGTACCTCCAGCTTTGCGAAGAATGTCAGATAAAGAGGCAGTTTTGGCAAGACAGTAGTGAAATGGATCAGTCTGCATACCTGCAAATTTCTAATTGATATGAAAGATATCAAAAGAACATTCTGGTTGCAGTACACACTCCAGAATTCACAAGCATCAGGGCAAAGTTTGCTAGTTATCCCAGTCTTTATTTTATCCCATACTGTTTGTTCATGGGGTCTTTGTCCTACCAACTGCACCAGGTGGATGTCTGATGAAATACATTGATTCTTTCAGGGAAGATGAAATTGAAGCTTTTGCCTTTATTGGAAATGTATCATAATCTGTTGAATCTAGAGAATGTTCATACTTGTCTAAAATCTTTAAATCCCATCCTTCTGTATATAAGCATATTAAATACATGCATTTCAGACATCCAAATTGGAACTTGGTTTTATTTCCTTTTGTGTCACATTAATTAACTAATTTGAGCTTTGAGCTTGGGATCCCAACAAGTGAGTAACTGGAGATACAGTCTGATCTGCTCTGGTCTGATGCTTGCCTGCTCTGGTGGAAGACCCAGCGAGGAGGAGAGACCTACTGTAGAGACCCAGCTAAGCCTCTGCTCAGTTTCAGTTTAGAGCAATTGCTAAGGACTGTGTGCACACAGCACGAAATACTCATTAAAGAACAAGTAGGGGCAGGAGCTGCTTCATGGAAAAGGGTATGATGTATGATATAAAAGGAAAGCCCAGGCAAAATGAGAGGAAACCTGATAGTGGATGCAGAGAAGGATCTGAGAAGAGAGTCGGTATTTATCTTAAAGAAGAAGATAATTCTACAAATGATCAGAACATTGGTAACCACATTTTCTCACATTAAAATTTCATTCTTTAGCTTATAAGAACAGAAAACTTGAGATTTTATGATGGATCTTAGAGTACATTTCATTCCCATCCTGCTTTTAAACACAGTCCATACAAAGCTGTAGAGTTCAAACTCAGCTCTCCAAGGGAATCTGGTTTTGCTCACACAGTAACTAACAGAAACACAGAAGAACTTGGTCAAATATTCTTCTTTGGCTTCCCTAAATCCACAGTTGTTCTGAAATGTTGCTCTCTGCTCAGTCTGTTCCTCAGATTTCCTCCCTTTCCTTCTGCCGTTTCCGACAGCCAGTTCACAACCTTTACAAGCAAGACAAAGGAGTCATTTGGATCATTATGTTAACTTCTAAGCCATCCCTAGGAGCAACATCTACTGTCTCTGGAGACTAATGACAGGCATGTGACTGTGTAACTGTGCCAGAGGAAAAGCAGCGGCCAGGAGTCAGGTTGCCCCTTATTCAAAGTAATCTGGCACTGACTCCTGTCAGGAATCAAACTTTCAGTATGATCTGGCAAATCTTCCTGACAGGAGAGTTACCTGAAAGCTGTATCAGTTTGCCTTGGCTTTCACCTGCTCCTGTGCCAGCTGAAGTTATTTCCTGCTGGGGAGTCTCCCAAGAGGAATGTGCAATGAACCTAGCAAGCAGCTCACTCACACTTGTCTTTCTCTTAGGTGTGAAGATGTCATAAGTCACAAATGAAATAGTTGCTTCAAGTTTGGGCAAAATATATGTTACATTTTATTTAAACTGCCCACTTTTATGAATACAGAGACAGCTACATATCTGTTTAGATGATGATCCAGAACTTTGGCATCTAAGGGATAGACGACATAGAAAATTCTTTATGTTCATTAACAAAACCACGTTGTCAGACTAAGTGCTGACAAAAGGCTGAAAGTGAATGTATAAAACCCTTATGGGCTGACCTCTCAAGATATTTCAGAGCCTGTAGTCTTTCCAACACACAGCCTCCATGCTTGCACCTGTCATTGTAACAAACTTTTAATTTCTTCTTTCCTGTTGCTTTAGGAAAAGACTTGCCCAGTTCTAGGACACTGACCTTGTTCTGTTGGGTTTTTATCCTGCACAAGAAAAATTCGTATACTTTTCAGTTATTTAGACTTCAAAATCACTCCTGAACCAAAATAACACCTTCCTAAAGGGAATTCTTATCACATATAGCAGCCTTACTTTCATCTTTTCTAAGTGCACAGCGAATATAGAAATTCAAAGAACAACAGAGAAATATAATCCTGTAACTTTCACAATTGCAGTTACTGAAAGGCTCGTTATGTATACAAGAGCACAGCTTTCACAAATCAGTAATTTCTGCGATGCACCTGCGCTGAAACCCTTTTTTGTTACCCAACTTGTGTTATCCAACATATTGTGTGGGCAGGTACCAATATTTATTACTAATATTTTAATTAAATCTATCTTGCAATTAAATGTATGCACTTCCTCAATTATCCCCCTCAGCTGTATACATTGTAGCAAATTCAGTGTAAACCAGGCATAAGAGATATTCTTGGGACCTGGAGACTTCATGCAATCACAAGGTCCATCTGGGTGAAGGTGTCAACCTGCTGCTCCTGTGGAGATTGTGCCAGATATGCATTTATTCTCACAGACAACACCTTGGAATTTTATTGCAAGCATTCAGACTAGCCCGTTGGTAAGAACAGGCTGGAGTCTGCGTTGCACCGCTCAGTGGCGGGGAAAGAGCAGGGTGGTTGGATCCTAGAAGCTATTCAGAAACAGAAGACCTACAGGGTTGATGTGAATGCTTTCATTGCTAGTAGAGATTACTTCAATTTGTGCTTCTAGGATTTCAGGATCAAACAAACTTGAATTCGAAGCACCTAAAGTCTATCAACCAGCCACATTCTTGCCAACCAAATTTTGGGAATTTCACATAGCTCTAGCTTTTGTCCCTGATCTCACTTGGCTTTCACCTGACTCATCATGCCTTTCTGCTCTTCACCTCACTCAAGAGTTTCTCTTAGGGGTTTTGTTTTTATTTTTGTTTTCTTGTTATTTTCTGAGCAGATCTCAGGATTATGCCTTTTTTTCTGAGAAATAATCCATTTGAATCTCCTGGCCAGAATCGCTTCTTTCCTTTTCAAGCTCATTGGCAGTGGCAGAAGGGGACAATATGCCTTGTCTTCTTCTACTTTTGCAGATGTTTTCTCTTGGCCTTTGTGGTTTTAGTCCTTGTTTCTCTCACTAGTCAAAATTCCCAATGAGCCTTTTATTTTTGTCACAAAAATACTGTTTTTCCTCACACTCTTTCAATCCTTCATCAGCACTAAATCATCCCAGCCATTGGATTAATTTAACAGTTGTACTAACAGCCAGCATAAGGCAGGGAAATCCCGTCTTCTGCCACCTGGCTGTTACTGCAATAACCAAAAAAAAGAAGAAAATTTCAGTAATTCTATTTAAACCTATAGAAAAAACAAGAAGCCAGTATTTTTAGTTTACAGGTAACTGAGTAGGACTTTGAGGAGAACTATATTTTTTGTATTCTTGTAGCAAATTTGCTTCCATGTAGCAATGTGAATTAAAACACATGATTGTTAACATCTCATTCAAGTCATATTTCCCTTCCTGGTCCTCAGCAAGAACAAATGGCGCAGTGCCTGCGGTCACCTTCTCCCTTCAGTGGAAATCTGGTAGCTGCTAGGTAACTTGTTTCACCTTGTCACCTACCCAGCAAAACTCCTTAATATTTGTTTAGCTTTGAAGTAACCATCAAACCACCCATTGCTGATACCATTCCTCTTTCTTCTCTTTTCTGTTGGGAGAACCACCAGAGAAATGGGAGGAGAAGAGATATGTGGGAGAGGCCACCAGCCCATATTGTAATGGGCACCACACTGATGGACAACTCAGAAAGGAGCAGATCCTGGGCCACATTTGGATCTCATGTATATACCGGTGTTTATCTGCACTTTTAACTTAAATTAATGGATTTTTCTCTCTGATCTCCAGAGCAATATCGGTCATGTCTGTCTGCATCATTATTACCAAGAGTATTCACCTGATGCTTGACCCTGCTGTAGGCTAGGTACATCACAAGTGAAAAAAAGACAAATGTCTGCCCCAAAGATTTGCAAACTGCAGTCCCGACACCACAGGCATTTAGGACTAAATGTGTGCAAAGGCCTGTGATTTTCTTCATGTAGAGCTGAGTCAAGGGGCTTTCCTGGGAAACAAGGGATATACATTTGGAAGAAAAGGTGAAAGAAACATGGGCTTGCAGGTCTCGAAGGAAGCTCCTGACTCAGCAAGCTTGGGCCACTAAGCTACATCCAAATACAGGTTTTGCCCTGAAAGGCCCTCAAAACCACTGCACATACCAGCAGCATAATATCATAACACATTACAGCAAATTTCACAGCTACCAAATGGACCAAAAGTCAGATGGTGCCACAGGAAGAAAATGGAAAGGGTCAGAGACACCCAAGTCTTGACAGCAGTGGGGAACTAACTGAACATAACACCCATGTGGTTTTAGGCTGTGGGCTACACTTGCCTTCTGCAGACATAAGTGTTGGAGGGAGGAAGAAGGACTTCTCAGTTTGATATAGGAAATAAAAAATGTCCCTTGATTCTGAACCTGTTAGGTGATGAACCTGATGAATCCAGCAATGTCCTTTTTTGGGAGAGTGTCATGACACTAGAAGCAGCAGCACAACTGCTATTTAGAAATAGTATCTCTTTTTTTTTTGTTGTTTCAGCTTCATAGTGCTCTTTACTTTTGATTTTATTTTATAAATTTGGTTCATGCAAACTACATTGAGGGATGTTATTTCAGCTACTTAGTAATTTTCAGGTCGTGTTAAGAAATTAATGAAAGCTTCAACTACAAAGAAAAATAAATACTACTGTTTAGAATATCACCCTGATTTCACGGTCATGAAATAAAATATACTTTAAATATATTTTTTTAATAAAATAATCCTTCAGTATATGTATGAAGGGACACCTTTCTGCTGACTGTGTTCACCTCCTAAAAATGGTAGCCACTGCTATGAACGCAGATCTTCTACACATTATAGAAGGAAGGAGAGTTAATCTAGCTCCTTATTCCCACTGAGTTTTTTCTAAACCCACCCATACAGAAAAGTTATGTATTTGCATAACTTCGCTGCACACATGCTTAAAATAGTACAGAATTGGCCACTGTTCAGATGAGTCAAAATAAATGATAGAGCCAGCAATAAAATGATATTAATATGTCTAAATAGTGACTTTCCCCAAGCTCTGCAACCTGTGAGATCAGGCCAGCAGACCACTACCCATTTCCCTGCTGCACGATATGCTCAGATCAAACTCTTCACTGCAATGCTTGAAAGGCTTCTGATCCCCAAGGAAAATAATAGATGGTCAGGAAACTGTGTGCTAAGTTCAGAAACTATTTCAGATGTAGTGTACTGTGCCTGAAAAGAAAACAAACTTATTACTCACAGCTGCATTGCAACAAATTCAGAGACGAAGTCATTGAGGGCCCCTATGTATTTTCTTTGGCCTCCACACAAATTGTTGACATCATTTCAGTCTTCACCATTCATCTAATGCTGTTCTCAGTTTAAAGCTGCATTTCAAAGATGTGAGAAGTTCTGGTCAATCAGTGGGGGGATTCCTTTGGGAACTCCTGCACCTTTTGCTATTGCCTGAAGCAACTGATCCCATGCAAAAATGACATCCAGTAGTAATTCACTCGATGAATTCAGGACTCTAAGAATTCAAATAAATTCATAAACAAATAAATAAATAAACTCAGAAGTAGAATTAGAATTACACAATAGCTGCAAAGATATTTATGCTCTTTGTATTGCCTCATAGAATTGCAACTCAAAGAGTGGCTGAGGTTGAAAGGGGCTTATGGAGGACATCTTGTCCAACCAACTTGCTCTAGCAGGGCCACCTAGATCCAGTTGCCCAGGACCATGACCACATGGCTTTTGAATATCTCCAAGGATGGAGATTCCACAATGTTCCTCGGCAATCTGTGCTGCAGCTCAGTCACCCTCACAGTGAAAGAAAGTTTTGTCATGCTCACACAGACCCACCTGTGTTTCGTTTTGTGCTTATAACATCCTTGCTTTTCTTAAATTGGGCTATTGGCATTTTGTGGACAGAATTCTGCATGAGCTAGAAACATAACTACTCACATTGACTTTCATAATGTACCATGCAAAGATAGTGATAAGTCAGGGAGGGCAGCTGACACAAAGAGACAAAACTTCTGAATTAGTGGCTCTAACACTGATTTGCACAAATTACTTAGAGCAAACTCTTGTGTAACCACTTTACAGAAAAGCCATGACTCGGATATAAGTGAGTAAAGCCATGGTCTAACGTACATCAGCTCAAGTGTGGTTGTGAGTTTAGTGCTTGAAGGCCCCTGAAATTGTTGGCTTAGCAGGTGAAATTGCTATTTAGTTTAAACTTCAGCATAATGGTAACTCCATAAGGTACAGTAAATTAGGTGATTACTGGATCCTTTTTGGGGGGTATGCAGTTTTACCTTTATGGGAGTGAAGTTGTTTTTGGTGTGGAGGACCAGGACAAAGCTCATTCAGCAGAGTTGGGCAGTTGCTGTGCTGTACCCCACACTGGCGTCAGCTTGTCTGGGAGAGTGCTGGTGCTTTGCATGGGATTACACACATGCAAACTCAAAGGAAGGTGGAAGCGGGTCACCAGTCTACACAAATGTAGGTTTCAGCCACAATGAAACAGCAGCAGAAACAGAGCTCCTGGCTCGTGCATTGTCATTTCCAGCGGTACACTTAAAAATCTTCCATTTTGCTAGATTTTCTGAGATGCTGCTTTTTGCAAGGTCTCTTTTTCATTGAAATGTACCCTTTTTCTAATAGATGTATGGTATATGTTTGCAGTAATTACAGAAGATGTTGTCCTTTTCATTTATGTCTGCACAATCCAGTTTGACATCATGTCATAAAAGTTTATGTGTTGTGTTCTCTGAGCTCCTTACTAATATCCCTGGCATTCTCCCTGGCTATCCAAAATCAATACTATTGCTCCTCTCTCAATAAAAAATGGAGCGTTGAGCAGGGTCCAAATGTGCACACTGACAATTTGCAGCAATTAGATGCTGTGCTAACAAATGACCATCCCACGGGGTGATAAAGCAGGGCCAGAAGGATCACCGATGTCTTTCACAGGGGAGCTTACGAATAACTGGGACTTTTAAGAAGTGGATTCACTCCCTACATCTCTCATTGGACAGTGACAGAAATATTGAAATCAGGACAGAGAAGTATTCAAATTAGGAACCTTGGCGATCAATTTTTACTTGCAGCTGGTGGATTGTAATCAATGTTAATTAACCAGACTCCTTTTCAGACCAGGCTACACAGAGATAGAGCAACTGCATATACTTTTGACCAAGATAACTGATTTTGCTGGTCTTCAGAAGGGGGCAGAGTGATGGCTTTGTGAACTCCAACAGAATACAAGATTAGCGAAAAAAAAAAAAGGACAGAATTTAAGTCCTTTAGCAAAATATGCCTTCAGGGGTAGAGGAAACAGTAGCAAATACCTCTTTTATGGAACTAGTAGTGGGATAGTGCAGTGCTGACCCTGTGGGTACTAGTTCAAGTTCAACCCTTGTTGTGGAGACCAAAAATTATTTCAGTTTTTTCAATGAACTATGCAAAATAGACATTTGTTCTTAGGTCAAGTTCAGGAGAAAAAGTGCTGCATCAGAAGTGGCACCCACAATGTTATAGACTTAAGAGATGTTTCTTGTGCATTTGATGCTATTCATAAGGACTCATTTCTGTTAAGGCTGCAATTAGGAGAGTATTTTCAATTTCTGTATTTACAAAAAAGAAAAAAAGTTTTCATTTCCATTGCTGCAAAAAGGTTGAAAATATGACTAAGTTATATACCAAAGGCATAGAAATCAGGATATTATTGTAAGCATTTTCCCTTTTTTAAAAAAAAAAAAAAACAGGTTGGGGAATGATTGGAGAAGGGCTATATCCTGGTGTTTGGACTCATGTTTGGCAGCACTGCACTCCTGGAAAGACAGCCAAAGACTGAACAAACATACAGTCTGATTTTTCTTCACTTCTTCTGAAATGTTTGCTGCCAATTGGGTGGACACAGTCAGAGAAAGCTGATACTGCTCCTGCACGGGTTATACCTGTTCTTCAGATAAACAAAGGAGTTTGTTTTCTAGTGCTGTCAGACTATTGCCTCTTTGTGACACAAGACTCTTTAAAAATTCACAGTGCAAGAGAAGGAAAATATACTGCAAAGTAGGATTTATATACTTGCCTATATGCAAATCTCGCTGCATTGATCTGTGAATTTAGTGAATAAAGCTGTCTTTCCAGGGATCTTTGACTGGAATAAAAATTGAGGCTTTCAATGAACTCTGAGTGGCACGAGAATGAACTCTAGATAGCGCCAGAAAATATTGTTATTCCTCAGGCTTAGCAGGGGAGTTTGATTGCAAACCCACTGTGACAGGGACCTTTTCTGTTCTGTGTTTGTACTCTGGAAGCCAGCGGGACACAGTTTCCAATTAGTTCTTTTAAGCACAGCGCTGATACATAGGCATTAATGTAAAACTAGTATGAGTGACTTGGTCTATGAAAAGGCAAAACCACTGATGCAATGTGCTGTGCCATATGGATGGTAGCAGGTAAAGCTCTGATTTTCTTGGTCACAGTTACCACAAGCAAGTCACTTAAGGACTGTTGCTCAGTTCCCTCTATGTGTAGTTGGAATAATAGTGTTTCCTTCTTTCTGTCTTTTCTTTTTTCACTTAAAATATGATCTTGCAGAATAGGATACCTTCTTTTATGGATTTGCACAGCATCTACCACAACCAGGACTGGGAGGGTGCAGGGTAGGAATGGCTTGACTCCACAGAGGTTTGTTTGGATTGCTTAGATAGCATATGAAGTTATTAGGGGGAAAAAAAAAAAAAAAACCATGATGACCAGCCTATGAAGTTTTATAGAACACAGAACTTCTTTCTCATGCTTCAGATATTTTGAGGTAATTTTTTTCCTAGGAAATGTAAGGGAATATACATATGCCAAGAGTGTAATTTAGCCCAGTTTTATTACAGACATGCTATACCACTACCAGGAGAAAAACATAGTCTCTGCCTAATGCTACTGCTACAGGAGGTAGCGGAGGAACCCTCTGTGCTTTGTGCAGTATGGCTACCCAAACTCACAGTGGAGCGATCCACGCAGAATTCAGAGCTACAGGAGCAACAGTAAGTGTGGGTTGCCTTCTGTGGCAAGCAGGAAGTCACTGCTGCCTCAAAAGAAGAAAAAAACCCACAGAAAACCAAAAAGCCACGGGACCTAATTTTCCAAGCACATATTTGCTGACAATAAGCACCAAATTTATCACTCCAGGTATTCCTAGAATAGTCTGGATACAGAAAGCAAGCCTCCTGTTCTCTTTCTGTCACTAAAATGAGCTGGTTTCTAGCTTTCCATGAAGTGGAAACTTCAGTCCTAACTGAGCATGTGGATCATAAGCTGTGGTAATATGTATGTAACCAAGAGGTGTATACAGAGCTTTTGCTATTGAAGAAGCAAATATAACTGGTCCTCAAGGGGGATCATGTAATTTGTGATTTAAAAAACAACAAAAAAGTTTTCACGTAATATAATACTGTAAAAGCGTTGGGTGTCATCAACCCTCATTCAATCCTGGGCTGTAAACAGGTGGCATTAATAAGTTTATCACAGAGGCAACAGTGAAACTTTCAGTGTAGAAGATGTTTCACCACTTTTGTACCTGGCTTGCTTCTTTTGGGGACTTTTAGTGAACACTAAAAATCTGAACTGTACTCTTGAAAACTACTCAGACAAAAATGCGTCAGCCAGGGGATACTACATCAGCACTACCATAGAGATTTCTCTAGGCCACAAGCTGTTTGTAAAATGCCATGTCAGCTGAAAGGCAACTTGCAGCAGCCATTTAGGTTGGTGACAGGATCGAATATCCTAGTGTATGCAAAAGGTCATGTGCCTGATGTAAAGAAATGGTATCATGGTTGTTAGGATAGCTGAACAAAAATATACTGACAATAACATTTCAAAAAGGGTCTGGTTTGTTCCAGGCTCAACGTTGAAGTGAGTTTCATCTGTAAAGTTTGAATTTTTATTTATTTCTAAGCAAATTTAAACCAGCTTCTATGTCTAATATGAGGTTCAAGAACAGACCTTCAGATCCTTCATTTAGAATTTGCTTAGAGATTTTAAATACATTCGAAACAAACAGTAGTCAGAGCATGCCAAACTCCAGCAGTTCTGGATTAGCAGTGGTTTCAATGAGGGGCAGTTTCAGATGCTGTGAGCCATCCAACTTTATGTGATTCCAGGAGACAGATCATCAGAAAAGTGGATGAAAAGCACCATGAGGTTTTTTCAGTGCAACTGGGATCTGTCTCATGCAGGTCCACCAAGGTAAATCAAATACTTGTCCACTTTTTTCTTACCATAAGAGGAAAAAAGATATTTTCAGTGGACATCTTTTATCTTTGCAAAACAAAAAATCTTTTCATGCCTAACCAATGTCTGGAGGTAACAGTCATTGGCAACTCAGTTAATTATGGCTTGTCAGCTGGTTACATGATAATAACAATCTTGTGTTGAATTCATTTTGCATGTCTCTTGATCATACAGAAGTTTAACTTCTCCAAACTGAAAGGTGTTAAGATTTGAAGTTTCAAACCAGTGAAGGTTATATGCACTCCCAGGTATTTCAGACTTGTGAGCACTGCCAGTTTTCAGACTTCCCCTGGACCCTCACAGAAGCTCAGTAGTGTAGGGGTTGAAAATATTTCTCATTTCTACAGTCACCCCACCCAGGAGAGTTTTCACTGATGGAACATTTTGCTGAACTGAACTCAGGAAACTCCCCACACACACACGCACACACTCTAACACCCCGTTACTGTTAGCACAGCTGAAACCTATATCCAAATACTAGCAAAGGATTAACAAACTCTACAGTGAAACTTGCATTCAGAGCAGTCCTGGAACATGTCAAATATTTAAGAGACACTTGCAAAAAATCCTCATTTCTTATTCACCAAAGACAGAGCATTCAGCACCTTGCAAGATTGAGGCCTTTCAGTGGGTAACCTTCTACTACTTCATAGGTATCACTTCATAGCATCCCAAATGATTCAACCCATACTGAAGACTACCTTGTCCAAACAACTGATGTATTTCCTGGTCCCTTGAGTGGTTCTTTAAGATATTTGTGTAAAGGGATCATTTTATCCAACACCGAAATACAGCCTCCCCTCTGGTACAACTTGGCAACTATTTAATGGCACAGAGAAATGCAGTATGAGAGGTTTAAAATGGAAAGTGAAGGCCATGAGAAAACAACCCTCCCTTAACAGCAAGTGGCTTAGATACTTTCCTGCTTATACTAGAAAGCATTCATTTTAAATGGAGTATAACTCAACATCATGGTGGGTCAGACACCATGGCTTTGCTGGTTTAATGAATATTAAAACATGGGGAATAGCTGAGGATTGCCTATAGACATTCAGTCCCTAGAATTTGTATTTCTTATTTTCAGGGCAGAAGATATTTCTGCAGCTTATCACAGAGAAGGTTCACCATGCTAAAGAGCAGAGTAAAGATGGCACTGGATGAAAACTACGTTACTTAGCAGAAGGCTGTGGATTATTTTTGATAACAACAGGTAGACCGAGCGTCCTTTTTTTCCGTAAAAAAAGTGGTGCGTCCTAGTTTCTTTTCATCACATTGCTAATTTTCTAATGCTCCCACCAGCAAAATTCCTGTTGGCACAAGTGCCTGTTAGGTTTGCCATTGGTAAGTTCATTGCCATGTATTTGTCCAAGCAGGATTCCAAGATATTTTCAAAGACACAAAGCAATGCAGTGAGTTTTACCTTGCTGACACAGTGTTTGGTGTTAACTGCAGGTCCTGTGGAATGACAGACTTATCTAAATGTAAAAAATATATTCATTTTGGATTGTGTGACAGTTCTTTGTTAGGGCTCACATGACAGGCAGACTTACTCACAAGACAGTTTTCTTTCAGCAAACTCATTTAATGTTGGCTGGAAAAGAGTGACATGTCAGTGCCAGAACTTCTCCACTTGCCTTCTTTTCATAGTTCCTTCTTCATGTGTCTTGGTCATTGAACAGTACTGATGGCCAGAGTGAGGGACCTGGACCCTGGTATCAACCATTTAACTTAGAGAAAGTTCAGAAAAATCAGGAAATACATATTAAGTTGGTGAAGACAGTTGGCCTTTTTCAAAGGAAAACTCAGGCCTGACAGAGGCTCAGCTATCCTTCCACTGTCTGCAACAGAGCCAACCTGTGGTGAGGAAGCCCCTAGGTTAGACGCTTCTATACAAGTGTCTGCAATTAGGTAGGACGAACAAGGACCAACACGTAGGTTACCATTTCAGAACATGGGTTGGCTTCCAGAAACTCAGCAGTTAGCTATTCAGCATTTGTGTGAAAAACAGAGGTAATATTACCAATCACTGTAAAGCAATGTTTACCAACATGCCCATCAGCTCATTAAAGTATATCTTTAGTATCTGATTGCTATTGTATTATGCTATATGTAAAAAGCAGTCAAAGCAGATGAGGAAACATATTCAGGCATAGTTTCATCCACAACACATAAATGATGGCAGTGTTGTCTGCAGTGATGAATGGAAGCAATGAGGGAGATGTCAAAGAAAAAAAAAGTCTGCCCCCAACATGCTGTTCCAGCAGTTGTCTGGAAGAAAACATACAATAAGACCAAGACAGTCTGCAAAAAAGTTGGATGCAGATTTGAAGGGGAGAGTAATGGAAATGGAGTTTTTCTGGAACGTACTAAAGAAAGAAAGAAGGGTGAGTGGGCCTGGCAGCGGCACAGGGTTTGCAGGGAGGTGACGAAAACAAGAGCAAAGAGACAAGCTAAAACTGACAGTGACAGAAAAAGTATCTGTAGAGAGAAGCTAAAGGCAAAATACAGCCAAGTAGAGTAACCCCATAAAATCCTCTGCCATGAGCATTCTAAGGCTGAAACTTTATTTTCTTTTTATTTTACAAGGTGTAA
>VXBO01007651.1:53643-67131 GCA_013400135.1 Rhinoptilus africanus | reverse complement strand
GTTTTAGCATTTGTAAAGATATTCTGGCTCATATTAGCCCATGCAGCTAATCGTCAGGTGTTCCTAAAGGTTATTGACTGCTCCATTTTCCCTAAAGCTATGTGCAGAAGCACATTACAGAAGTCCATGAGAACAGGTCGGTCACTTTCCTCTCTCCCCAGCAGGTCCTCAGATCAGTTTTCAGCTACCTCCACAGTGCATTCCCTGTTACTCAGCTTCCTATTAATTAACAAGTTTCCCATGAACCCAAGCCCCCTGGTTCACATCCCTGCAGCTGCAGTCAGCTAGCTCATCTGTGACTTTGCTGGGGAAAGAGTTTGTGGCTGGCACCTTCCACAGCAAACTCTGGGCCAGGCAACCTGCTCTTTCACTGCTGCAACATAGACTTGCTGTTTTATCTCCCTCCTAAAGGATAGGGACAGTTTGTCTTGAAAGGTTTAGTAGTTACTGTTTTATACAAACTTTGTACATGATAGATTAATGTCTTAAAACACTTGGCATATTAGACAGACATTGGATATACTGCAATACAGTAAAATGTTTAAGGAAAGGAAGAAGCACAAACATACTATCCTTGCCTTTGCAGGTTTGGTTTCCTTTTTACAATTATTATAATGTTAAATAAAAAGTACCTGTTTTTTTTAAATGGAACTTTTTTACCTCTGTTTTTTATTAGCCATGTGTAACTCCTTAAATGGCAGTGTCACCTTTCCAGGTCATGCATTTTGCATAATCCCTCTTTGTGTTTAAATACGACTTGAGCCCTCAAACTCAAGCACACACTAACTCATGCTACAAGTAGTGTTTGTTTCTTTACTGTAGGCATTCCATTTTTGGCAGTGATGCCAAAATTTGCATTTTAGAAACAGCAAGCTGCCTTCTCTACTTAGTGTAGTAAGGGCCCCATGATGGCCACGAGGTAAAGTGAATTAAGAAAACAGTCAGGTCTTTGTAACAGGTAGCCTCCATTTTTCTGGAGTTCTTTTCCACTGTTTATGCTAGGTTACAAAGCAAGCAGGAAGCTACATTTTGTGCAGTAAGAAATGTCCTGTGCAATGTGTCCCTGCCACATCTGCTTAGATGACCACACTCTCCTGCTGTTGCCAGAAGGGCTCAGAGTTTCCAGACATCTTGCAGGTCACCTGGACACATGCAGATTGTCATACCTGGCGCAACGACCCCTCTGTTGTGTCATGTAACATCCATGCAGAGATGCCCTATACCACCGTAACCTCCAATTTGGGCAGAGACTCCAGATATCTTCTAAAGTTTACCAGCTCTCCAGGTCTGCTGACTCCTTTTTCCTCCATGGCAAGAGCATCACACTTATCTGTGATGTCATGAGTTGAGAAGTTACACCTCTTTTTAGAAAAATATGAACCTAAATTTGACCAAGAGGCTATGTAAGTGATCTTCTTCCACTTCTTCCTTCTTCCCTGGCAGCAGGACTTAGTTGCAGGTTCTTGTCTCTGAATTATGCTTTCTCAGAGTGGTACCCAAGCACAGGCAGTGCAAAGAAAATTTAAGAATGGAGAGTGTAGGGATTAACTTAGAGTATTCCTGGAGAAAAGACAGCATCTAGAACTACTTATCTGTGCAATTATTTTTTGGTTCAAGATTTGGGTTTGGTTTTTTGGGTTTTTTTAATAAATAAGCACCAGCTTGCAATAACAGTTGGTGCTTTGGAATTAAATTATTTACTGTCTGTATGCTATTGCTGATACTCTCTTTGGACCCACTACTATTGTATGTGTACTGTGCAACACTGAGCATGGTGACAGGGCTCAACACCTAATAAATGATAACAGAAGGCTTTTTTGGTCACTTTCAGACCAGAAGAATAAGCTCAAGCGATCTGGGAGTGTATTATAACTGATCTGTGAGTGTATTACTTCATCTGAACTTCTGGGGTTTTTTTCATTTTACTGGTGGGAGTGATCCGTTGTCTCTAAAATCAAGCTGCCCTTTGCAGTTGACTTCCCACTGACATGAGAAGCAGGCAGTGATTTTGCTTCCAGATGAAACCTGAGGAGAACAAACATCTGTGAAGAATGGAGAATGGTGGCAGCCCAGTGAAGTGCCTGAGAGCAAAGTGTTCAACATGCTCACTAATAAGTGTCAGCTTGATTTGAATCATTTGCTAAAGTGCAGCCCAGCTGAAGCCAAAAGAACATACCTTTCCTCAATGAAATGGAATCCCAAGGCATAAATAAAAGATTTCACCTGAGAAGAGTGATTTATTATCTCCATCCCAAGAAAGATGCCTGTGATTTACCACACCTCCTTGCTTTAAAGCAGAAGCAAAAACAATCCCTTCCCCCAGAATAACCCCTAACCAGCAACCACCAGCACTATCTCCATTAGTTGGAAGAGAAGTCTGAGATGCATTTATACCAATGATTTAGCTGAAGTCAACAGAGTCATACAGACAGGAAAACAGACCAAGTGAGAGGCAAAGTGGGCCTATGGTTCCAAAAATCATGAGAAATTCACTGATATTCATTTTAATAATAATTAAAAAAATATTTTAAAATACTATATCGCAGTGGGCTTCTGTCCAATCTAAAACTCTGATCCCATGTCCCACTGAAAGGAGCCAGCTAATTCATTCCCAACCATATGGATGTTGTAAAGTTGTAGAGATCAAAACCCTCCCTGACAGAACCTTGGATCAACAGAAGAAAACATATCTGCTCCCTTTTGAGTAGTCATTTCAGGTTTTACGAGGAGCCTGATCCATGTTGGGACAACGGTTTGAACGGCTTAGTCAATGCTAAAGAACGTTCGCACAGCAGACACAATCAATAAAGCTTATAATTTATTTACTTAATTCCTGAGTCTGAGGGGTTTGATTTAAGGAGTTGACACAGGATGTCAAAGTGAGGAGGGGTTTTCTGGGGTGAATGGCAGGCTTTAAATACTCTCTAGATCTTAGGTAGATTCTCCATAGCCTCTTCCTCAGGATTACATTAAAAGCAAGACACCATTCATAGACACCCTCAGCAAATCACCACACCGTGTCTGCTGCTAGCTGTTGCCATAAATTCCATACACAAAATTCAAAACCACTGGACAGTGATGACTGAGCCCCTCTTTGATTCCTCTCACTCATGAAGCCTGAGCTTCTGTGGTTGTGGAAGAAGCAGGCAGGACAAATGATAATTACATACAGTCCCTAATTCCATCTTCCCTCCTTCTACTGATTCAAGTTGGGAAAAGAAAAAATGGTAGGGAATCTGAGGTTGTCACAAGTCGGGAATAACTTAGGGTACTTATCTCTTTTTTCAGCTGAGTACCCTCACTTTTTCACAACCTGAAAATTTCAAGGAAACCCTAAGTAAATGACTATCAGGGTCAGCCAGCAAACAATATACTTCTCTCGAGCATGCAAGTTTACTCAGTTCCCCTACAACTTTATCTTTCTTTCCAGTATGAAGTAAATTATCTGTGCTGCTTACAGTGTTGCTTGAACTGCAGAGTAATTGCTGAGACAGTAGAATATTTTCAGGTGAAACTGTCCTTTACTGGAAAGCCTGTACTTTAATTTACTCAAGCTTCAAGGCAAAAATAGGAAGCCACTTCTGCCACAGGAACTGTTTAGCATCTTTTTCTTTTCAGTCTTCAGCAAAGCATCAGCCAGATTTAGCACAAAATGACCACTGGTAAGGACAGCTCTGAATGCATGACCACCCTTGAAAATGCTCATGGGTCGGTAAATATGTTGAAGACACTCCATGAAAAGATCATTTACTGACTTGCCCCTTGTTCTCTTCTTCCAGGGTTTTATGGTCTCTAATAAAGGTGAGAATGTGATATATGCATGACATGCTTATATATTTTTATTTATAAGATGCAATCTAATACCTAAGCCTCTAGTCCCATTTACATCACAGAACATAAATAAACATAAATCCAGGGAAATAAAGAAATGTGAGCTTTTGCATATTCTGCATTTGTACCAGTGCTGGCCTGATTTAATTTCTTGGAATTCCCTCCTAATGGGAGAAGTTCCAGAGGCGCATAACAATGCAGGACTGGAAGCATCACTTAGTCCAAAAACAGAGTGCCAGGTCCTTGTACAGAGCAGTGCCCTCAGCCCTATGGCTACCTCCCCTCAGATCAGAGCACACTGCTGATACTCGGCCAGAGGGAGCCTGCACAGGGGGAACTAGAATGGGAAGAAAGACAAGTGAAAAGTAAATTACTGTGTCACTCCTCTTTTCTGTACCAGAGCAAGAGCTACACAACAGCATAGTAAGCAGGTGGAGCTGAGGCTTCTCTGAGATCCACTCTAAGTATCTTCTGAAACAGCCATAGCAGGTTTTGCAGTGTCCAGACTCGCAGTGTCTGCCCAATTCCCAGCATTCCTGTTTCCCCATGTGCTGCACAGCAAGGGCTATTACTGGTATTCATGAAGGTACTAGAGATATTGACATTTATTGTGGGAGTTCATGGGCCCTCTGAATATGCGCTTTGAACTTACTTCAGCAGCTCTTCTGCATTTCTTGTGTCCTGCAAGAACTGAACACAGAAATCATCCCTCCTCAACATGAACTAGGTCAAAGTTTCTTCTTCTCGATCTCGGAAAGCACAGTGTCCACCCTGAGTAGTTGGCAAGTACCGTATACTACAGGTACATCAAAACCATAAGCAACTTTCACACTCGGAAAGTAATGGTAACATTGGCTGCTGTAAAAAAGAAAGTGTAAAACAACACAGAGAGATGCGGAGACATTTGGGATATTCCCAAATGATAGGAAATACAAGTGGCAGGGGTAAGGTAGATAAAAGATTCATGCATCAGACCAAAATATACTTTTTCTTTTCACAAAATTATACTTAAAAGATATACTTCGTGTTTTACAACTCAAGCTCACATTAATATAACTACCATCTCTCAGTCATCTCTTTATCTAAAAGGTGCTCTTTAGTCCTGCCTGAGTAAGGTGAAGAATGATTTATTTGTCAGTCAGGGAATGCTCTGAAAAAGAAAATTTACTCTTCTACTTTTTCTCCTTTAGAACTAGAAAAAAAAAATTAAAAATCACTGTTCAGGCTAATGTACCAGTGTACAACATGGTCACTAGTCATCGCCGCCTGTCCTGGCATTCAACATCAGAGATGCTGGAATTTCTGAAGGAACCACAAAATTGTAGTGAATTTCCCATTTCTGATACCAACATAGCAGGAAAAAAAATGCTGCCACTCTGCATGACCTAGTGCTGATTCTATCTGGAGGTACTGTCATTGGCTTTAACAACAAATCTTCCTTCTTCTGAGCAGTTGTACTTTGCGAGACCGTGTCTGCCTGTTTATGGAGTCTAAGTAGAACAAATGCCATTCTGTGCTTAAGTGAGATTCATTTCACTCTTGGCAAAAATCACCGGTTCATTTGGGGGGATTTAAACTTCTGTTTACGGAAAAACGATGGTGAGAAAAAAAGACTGCTCTCCTTTGTGTCCAGTTTTGGAGTTTCTACAACTACTTTACATTGGTGAGAAGTTCTGGAAATACCATCTCCATGTAATGTGATGTAATAATGCAGGTCTACTTGCTTTTACTCATTGTATTGCCTGTCTGTTGCATTATTGTTGGACTGCTTCCTAAAATCATAACAATAATAATAATAAAAGAACTTGTTCAGAAGATGTTTATCCAAATATCTAAACAGTTTTTTGAGGAAGAAGTCCATATTGAGGAGCGATATCATTTGCAGCAATAATGTCTGGAAGAAAAGAAAAATGAAAAGTGTCAGTCAAAGTAAACAGATTCTATATTGCAGCACCCAGGAGGCCACGCTACGGTGTATAATATATTCAGTTGCTCACACCTAGCCCTATTTTCAAAGTCATAAACTGAGGTGGATTTGTCAGAGTTTCAACAATATAATTGTTTAGCTGCAAATTTTCCTGCTGGCAAGTTCCAGAGTTTTCAGATAATCCCAGGCAGGGATTCAAGCTTGCAGTCACATACACAATAGATGGTTCACAGGTAGTGTGTGGAGCCTGAAAACCGTGCTGCCACAGAAGTTTTTCAAGGGATTGTGAGCTCCCTCAAGCACACAATGTAATTTGAATATATGATACACAGATATTTCCATCATGGTGTACAAAGAGAGTGACATGGTTGTGGATTGTGCATGATTAGCAGTGGAAGTGCAGAGTAGGTTTAGAAGTGTGTAAATCACTCAAATTTTTTATCATCTTGAGCAATAAGACACATTCCCACTTGAAGCCATGTGGAGAGGGCTTGGCTCAGGCCTTATTTCAAAATAGTCAAGGGAGACACCTGTGCCTCTGTTAGCACGAGGCATGGCCCACAGCTTCCTACTTCAGCTATTTTTCTCCTGACTTACACAAGTTATGTCCTGGCAGCAAGATCTCCTGAGGATTTTTGTTTCGTTTGAATGCTTATTTAGCTTCCATCTAAGTGATACAACGGGTCTTGAAGTGTTTATAGAAAAAGCTACAAAGATAGCAGTAATACTGAAATCACTTCTTCGCAGGTAAACATGATGAGAGCTGATGTACATAAACTAATGAAGAGGAAGGGAGAAAGAAGAGCATTTCCATTTCTCACTGGATTAGGAAGTCAAAGACTGTTTCCCTGATTGAGCTGGAGTTTTCTCTCTCAAAGTACCAAACATAGAGACATTTATTTATCCTTAGATGGAAGCAAAACAAGGCTGGAAGTGTTGGAGCACAATGCCGTGTCCCATCTCTCACATAGCCTTCCCTCTATGTTGTTTGAAGGGTAGCACAAATATTGACAACACAGACTTTCCTCCCCCAAAATTCACTGCAAACAAACTTCACCCATTGATTCTTAAAAACCCCAGAACCTACTGCAATAGTCCCTCTGAGTCCCTAAAATCGCCTTATAGTGTGAGAGCAAGAGAGTGAAACTATAACTCTTGCTCCATGCCTTTTTTTGACCTACTGCTGATCCATCAGAAAGGGTCTCCTAACGCATTCACTCACAGTGTCTGGGGCAGCTGCTGCAGATGCTGTTGTGGGATTTACTGGTGCATCTTGAAGGTTCACATGTTTTTGGCCCTGCTATGCTGTGGCACATCACCTACCCTTTACTGTCATGACCCTTCTCTTTCTAACTGCTTCAGCTCACTGGAGTTCAAAGAGACATAGCTGGCAGGAGGTCACCCAGAGCATCCTGGTGAGCTCCTCTTTCTGAAATCACTAACACTCTGTGCCCACCTCATTGTTACTTAAAAAAAGCCCAGCCAAACAAAAAAAACCCACCCTAACACCAAAACAACCCCGAAACCAACTAAAAGATACATTTTTCCAATGCTTTGAATAGGAAAGCTATGTCAGTCAATATTCCCTCTACTCTCAAAAATTTGTCACAAGGCATGACACAGAACAAAGGAAAAACTTGAAGGAAACTGGGTCAGTTGAAGGGCCAACACAGACCCAGACTAAAACAAACCAGCTGAGGCTGAATCAAGGTTGCAAGCATTTTCCTCAGGTAGCCCAGCATTCCCACAGCACCCAGCTGTACGAGCCTTGCCACTGACCTCAGTGGTGCACAGAGATGAAGCAGGACTGGCCACAGACACACAGGGCCTACGGCGATACCTACCCTGCCCTTTGCAGTTTCTGCCTTGCTTATATGTGGCAGGGCAGTTTTCAAACATATAACACTGTGCCACAGTTACAGCTTTGTGATTTGGTGGGTGGGATGCACATAATATTAAATGCACTCAGTTACCTTTCCTGAGAACTTACATACTTCTTCAAAAATAATTGGAAGTAGAGCACAATGTTAGAGCATAATACTGAGTGCCAGAGAGAGAAACTGCTGTATTTGCTGTCTCTTTTTCCTCCCTTATTGAAAACACAGAGAAAGAATTGCCTTATCTCCATCTTCCTTGAATACCCCTGAAGATCAAGAGGCTGATAGTCAAAGGTATTATAAATTCCTCTGTAACACAGTTCTCTAGCTGGTGTCTGTAACTCCATGCTTGCCTCAAGCTTTATCCAATAATTAATCAGATTGCCTTGGTCACACATACTTGGACTGTAAAATGCCTCTGCAAGAGACACTCACAACCAGCCCCGACTCCACACAAGCAAGGCTCTGATTTATTCATCAATTTGGCCCGACCAGAAGCAAAGCTATTGTTTTTCACCTGGGGTGTGATCCAGCACTCATTGATGTCAAAGGCAGTGCTCCCATTGACTTCCATGGGACGCAGGATCAAGGCTTTCGCCCACCAGCAACTGACAGTAAGTCGTGCTGGTAGGGAGGGCAAGACTCCCAAAGGCAATTTAGAGTGCAACAAATTTACCATTGTGCGCTAGGTTACAGAAGATGCTCCTTATAATCAAACTATCCAGCCTCAGTATTTAGGTACCTGAGCTGAACAGCCATGTCACAATGGCTAAGCTCACAAACCTCCATTTCAGCCTCAGTTAAATTCAGTGTAAAACACTGAGGTATTTTCCATCTTTTCTTTTTNTCTGCCAGCTCTCTCCCCCTCCCCAACTTTCTCTGTCTTTCTCTTCTCTCTTCCTTTCTTCATTTCTTTTGTAACCAACTTGTTCTTCTCAGTTTTGCTTTACAACACTAGATAGCCATTCAGGAGATATGTGTCTGTGTCTTCAGATGGCATCCAGAGTAGTTTGGTTATGCTTTCTGTAACAACTGAAAAAAATGTGTTCATACAGCATGATAGAACATACAGATTCTGGAACATCACATGTGCAGCAGCTGGACCCTTCACTCCAACTCCCTTGTTGCAGCTCCCTGCTCTCCAAAGTCTGAGGATGACAGTAGTGTAGAGAGGCAATCTGCCAGGCAGGTGGGCACTTTTCTTGGTATTATACACTGGTTCACCTCTGTAAGATAAACTTTTTAAGTTACACTGGAGTTGTTTGGGATTCGCCATCACTCATGTGAAAGCAAAATTCACCCTTGTGTATGAAGACAGCAGTTGCTTCTCCCAATTACTTTAAAACTGTCTTTTCATCTTTGATTGTTGGTCAAATACCTTTTCTTTAATCAAAATGTGATATTGTTTCTTCTACGCATTCCTTAGGGCTAAATATTCCTATGGTTTATTTCTGCTTTTCCCTCTCTTCACTTGGCCCCAAATGCACTAAAATGTCCCATCTCCCATCGTTTGAAGGGTAGAGGTGACTGGTTTATCTAGAGTTCACTTCAGTTATATTGACACACACATGCTGCAACTGGCATACTCGGGCCTCCGGGCTCTGGCTCTGAAAGCCATTTCCACATTGTAAGAGGAAGGGATGCAGGCTGTGACCCATCAGTAGCCTGTCTATACACTAAAATAATGGAGAATGTGATAAACTGTCACCAGAATACAGTCTCAGTTCCCCGACTCCTAATGGTAGAATAACACAATAGGGTCAGACTAAAAAGGTTTCCTTATGAAAATTTTATCAGCAACTTTGGTAAATTGCTGTGGGAAAGGTGCTTTGCTCTCAGGCAGACCTGGAACCTGTTTTTACAAGGTACAGCTCGCATGCATTGCCTCACTCCCGCAAGATATTAAGGGCACTCAAATTGAATTAACACCAAATCAGGCCGGTGCACTTAACAATACAAATGCACTTAAGGGATGCCTCAGAATGATTTGTGACTAAAGAAAGCAAAGAAGAAATCGGCCTTGAAGACCACAGGGGTGGTGTTGTGTGTCATATACAGGAAAAGCCATAAGTAGAACTTAGAATACCGGAAAACCATGAACTTCAAGGGCTCTCAGATACCTTAGACCCAGCTGTAAAGTAGATGGTCTCTTTTGTGGTATGTTGAAACAATTGATAAATAAATTACAGCCAATTTTCTTAGTGGCATGGTCTCCATTACCTCTGACAGCAGCATAACTGCTGTGCTAAAATGATAAGAGGTGAATAATGGTATATCAGGTAGCAGCAAAGGAAATTCTCTGATTTGCCTATTCTCTCCCTGAGAGCAATGACACAATGCAGAAGTGAATGAGATGTGATGTGGCAGCTGACAGGGAGCTCCATGTGGACTGCTGCTAAGGCCAAAGCAGCTGAACCATAATCCTACTAAGAGGGTGGGAGCAGTGGGGTTGGTTTTTTTTCCGTTAAATTGTCAGACTCATCCTTTTCAGGAAGCCACCTCTGTTTACCACTGTTTTTCATCAAGTTACTTCATTGTTTCTTTCTCTGAGCCTGCAGGCTGTATTCTCCCATAAATTAGAGCACCAGCCCTGCAAAGTTTAGACCACAACCAGGCATAAATCACATAAAGACCACTAAGAGCATTCTGCACCTCAGGACTGCTCAGTGCATTGGGCTTTACAGAGGGAGAGGTCCACCATGGTGAAACCGGTCTATGTAGAAGGTAATAATTCCCTTCTAGTCAAACACTAGTATTGGATTTAAAGTACCATGCATTGAGGCTGTTACATGGATAGTCTCTTCAGCAAGCATGGTGTTGGAGACACTATTAATTAAAGCAGCATTAGTCTTATTTCTCGACACTGCAAAGTGGTGGAGGTGGGGTCTAAAGTGACTAGAACTTAGAGCAGAAATGAAAGACTCCAGACATGTTTCTAAGTTCAGGATCTCTGTGGCAAACTGAAATGATGGTGGTTGTGGTGGGATTTCTGCCTGTCAATACTAATGCATTTGCTGCAGTTACAAAAAATAGCCAGCTCATCTAGATCTTCTGATTTGGTATACAAGAATTTCCTTGGCTTAGAAGGAGGCTTTATACCACTTGTTGAAAGAAGACACTTGTGAAGTCATGATGGTGTTGTGGAAAAGCAGGATGAATCTTGGTTTGGTGTTTATGGAGAACATGTCAGAAGCTGTGAAACAATGAGGGATATCTGTGAGCTGCACCATGACTGTTCATCAACGTTCATATATACTGTGGCATTTACTGTCCAAGAAAATATGATGTAGGACCATTTTTTGAGCCTGCAGTGGCAGGATGGCTCACAGGCTGTGGAGTGCGCACCCATCTTCCAGCTGAGTGCCAAGAGAGAGGAAAGAAAAATCCCATATACCTGCAAACTCTGGTGAGGGTCCTGGCAGCCTGTTGGCAGAGAAAGACATAGAACCACTGCTACGAGTGGTAGGAGTTGGGGCGGTATCTCAGTGATGGAGAGAAGTCTCCCCATATACACCAGTACAGTCAGCCCACAGTGCACTTCATCCCCACAGCAGGGCCAGCACAGCAGAGCAGGGAGTCAGCCAGGGAGCAGACATAGCCCGTTCCTTGTGTCCTTCCTACATGGCCTGAAAACCGAGTCTCAGAAAGGAGCCTGCTGGAGACATTCAGGGCAGAATAGGTCTTTCCTCCTCTCCTGCATCCCTGAGTAGAGCAGAGTAGCCAGGGCACAGGCTGACAAACTCACTGAGACAAACTTGCACCACGGGAGGGAAACTCTTGACAATGGCAAGAGAGAGACTTTCTCCTTCTCCAAATATTGGAGGTCTTAGCCTGGCCAACAGAAGATTTTTCTGTGATTCTGCTTATTTTAATGTGGAAGGAGTGTGGGTTAAAGATTTTCTCTTTGTACTGTTGCTACCTAAGTAGCACCAAATGGAAAGTAAACTACTTCAGAACAGACTGAACCAATGTTACCCAAAACACCCCAAACAGAGAAGAGTTTCAGGTTGGAAAATGTGTTTGTAGGCAAACCGTTGTGGCCACAAATAGCAGAGACTGGGGAGGGGAAAGAGGTGTGCTGGGCAGCAGCTCAGCCTCCTTTCATCCTTCCACCCTTCTACCCTTCAGCCTGGTAGGAATTCAACACAAATAACGATGCTGTGGCTGCTGAACTGGATGACCCACTAGATGTCCTTCTTAACAAATGTTTTTATGAAATTAACAAAAGGACTCTGCAGCAGCTTCCCATTAACTCAGGCCCAGCTTCAGATTGTACTCCTGGTATGCTTATTAACACCTCTTGAAATACAAATCAAACGTATGTGCTAAATTTTTGCTCAGACTTAAGAAATATTCCTCTTAGCGTTTAAAGCAAAAGACTTTTACTCAAGGTTTTGTTCCTGGAGAGAATTCCTGAGGACCCTTACAAAATTGGTTCATGAACAATTTCTGGGAACAATTTAAATTTTGTAAATTGGCAGACTGAAATGTGTTTGTACACATAATAAATATTTGCACAAGTCAAAATTGATCAAGTCTACAGATCTTGATATAAAAAAACTGAGGTGCCAAATATAATAATTAAACCCCCATCTTTTCATATGTAAGTCAGATTCTAACGATCTGCATTTACTTTAGTTTCTTTATTCTCATTGCAGGCATAATTTTATATCAAATTTCTCAGTAAAAACAGCAAATGGAAAATTATTAAATGATTGATAACAATAAAATCTTAATAGATGTTGTAATAAATAACCAGTTGTTTTTAAATCCAGTCAGTCGATAGGTTGCTAACCATTATTAAAAACCATGCACTACACCTCTTCTTGGCATGCTTATAACCTTCCATATCACTTGTTACTAGAAGGCTTATACCTCTTTTTCACCTCTGGTAAGAACTTATTAACCTTTTATAAACTATCTAGGAATGAAACTATGTTGCAGAATGCAAAATTAATACCTTATGATCAGAAGTCCATCACAGACAAGGTATCAGTCACACTGCAATTGTTCTTTCTTAAGAAAACAGCAAATGACTTGAAGGCAGTTGAACTAGATTTTCCATTGTGCAAGAAATAAATAACCATCCAGGAATTTCACACATGATGCAGAATCACAGAATGGAAAAATGAATGAGAACTTCAAGAATCTACCCACCCCCTGGGATTTGTTTCTTAAATGAGAGTTGCTTAACTTTATGTCTAAAGACATTTTCATTAATAAGTATTCATCAGGCCACTAGAATATGACAATAGATCCCAGCAACTTTCTCCTTCAGAGTCAACTTAAATAAACACAACTAAGGAGGAGGTTGAATGCCTTGCTCACCCTAAAAGCTAGCAAAAGTTAATAACGCTAAAAGTTAGTAATTACCAAACAAGGAGATAAAGTGTTGTTTGGTTTGGAGTCAGCCTGCTCACATGTCCCCTGACACTTTAAATGAGTTTGTTGTATTTTATGAGCATTAAAGCTTCCCCCTTCATCAGTCAACTCGTTCTCCTGGTTTAATTTTAATACATGCTGTGAAGTTACATCCCTTGAAATCACTGGCTTGTCTGAAGGTCCACAGACGCTCCCTTCTCGGTTCTCAGTCCCAAGTCCTTTTCTCCACACTCCTCTTATGTCTTTACTCAGCTGGTTCTAGCCCACACAAACATATCACTCTCCACAGGAGAGTTTTTTCTCTCACATATTCATACGCAGCAGGAGAATATAGAATAAATTTCCTCTACTAACATATATACATATATAGATTTATATATGTCTGTGACCTGCACACTTCAGTGATTGTAACTACCTGACTTAGGATTTCCACTGGACCATGAGGTGAGATTTGCTTTCTCTCTTTTTTTT
>VXBO01007651.1:41509-53604 GCA_013400135.1 Rhinoptilus africanus | reverse complement strand
TTAATTGCCTGAAAGTGCTCACTCTGGCCAAGAAACAGGGAACACAACTTTTTCCCCACCCCTGACCACAAAGCTGAGCAAGAGTTTCCCATTACATTTATCACATTATGTGCAGAGTTAGGTTTTCCATTACATTCATACCGTGTTCAACAACTGTGTGAACTTGTACAGACTAACGCATTCTCATAAAGCCCACTAATATTCAAGTAAAAATACCAGTGTTACTGGAAATTCTTGTGGTTGCAATGGTCTACATCAGGGGGTGCAACCATGTTGTTAGGCAGATCAGTCAAAATCCTACTGTGATAAGACAAAAAACACATTAATCTTTCTGTCATACACAAAGCTTCTGATAGCATGTCCTAATAGGGAATGTTGAGTTGCCTTTAGTTAACTAGTTCTCTTGTCAAAAGGAGAGGAATGCCTAAATGTGGCACGTGTATACAAAACTGTGGGAAATATTTGACTTCCACTCCATTTCAGACAAGAAAGCATTTGAATATTTTTGTGTTTTCAGACTGGTGAGGAAAAAAGAATAAAATAGCCATGATAAAACAGAGTTTCATTGACTAAGTTACTGCAAAAGCTGCATTTTTTTGTCACGGTCCTGAGAGAGTCAAGGAGCTCATGTTTTTCAGAAAGTTATCCGTGACTGATGACACTTCGGGACTTTTTGCATGTGGGTGGGTGGACACAATGCTAACCAGTTGAATCCATTTCGGAGAAACCCTTTGCTGCTGCCAAGTTAAGTCCCAGACTGCTATGGAATATGACAAAGAGCAGGAACCCAGCAACGAACCCCACCACAATGACAAAGTCTCCTGGAACAGCAAACTGTCTCCCCAAGACTGCCTGAAGCAATGAGCTTTCTCCCTCCCATAAAGAAAACAAAAGGTCTTTTCTTCTTTCTCCCCCCTCTTTCTTTTTTTTTTTTTTTCTCTCTCATTCCCATATTTAGAACCATAGCTTGGTTCAAAGGTTAGTTCTGGCACAGTGACCAAGTGGGTCTCCATATGGTATTTATTTACTTATTCTTTGTCTAAAATGCTTTTGGCACAACATATTTGCATGAGTTAGATGGTGTTTATAGAAAACCTGAATACTGGAGTTCATAGAAAAGGTCATTGGCTCATTCTTTCTTTTATTTTAATTGAATTTTCCTCACTGTTGTTTCTGCTGCTACTTGTTTTATTTCTTTATAGATATTGATTTCTTTTCCAGATTTGTTTTTGTTTGTTTGTTTGCTTGCTTTTTGTTGTTTTTGTTGTTGTTGTTGTTGTTGTCATTGGATTTTTTTCAGCTTGATCACTCATGAGTTCTCCGTAAATCCTTCAGACAGTCTTATTAAAATGGAGGAGTGTGCTTTTGTCTAAGGACTTGTCACTTGGAACTGGTGCCCATTCCTCCTCACCATAAAAGGCTTCCCTTAAGTCTCTCTGAAAGAGGAAATATGATTCTGCTTGAGTTTTCTTATGAAGCACAGCATCATCAGAGGCTGTACATCCCATTCACTGCCTTTAACACCCTATTTCCTACCTTTAGCAAACAACTGTGCCAAAACTGCTCTCATTTTACCTACTGTCAGTATTTGTGGAAAACCTCACTTAACACATCCTCCAGTTCAAGAGAGGGCTGTGGCAAAGCTCCAATTCAGAAAACGCATTAACTCCCTGTTTCCTTCCCAGGTGACTCAGACTATGCTCAATTGTGTAGGAAGCCTCTCCTTATACCCACTTCTAAATAATGCCAAATGGCACTAAGGTTTGATTGCTTTGTTGTGTCTTCTTGGCCTTCAGCAGAGTTATGTGAAGAAATATTTTTTACTGGTCACCTTTTAGGTCATCTTCAAATGTTAACATTCAGTTAAGGAACTTATGTTTCACTTAGGTCACTTTGGCTCTTTATGTATGTCAATATATACATATGTTATTATATATATCTTATACCTTTTTATGTCATTGATGGTTAATGTCAGATGACAATTTCCTTCAGTTATGCAAACCGTAAAATTTTCCTGAATACAGCCTTGATGGGGCACAGCTGCCTTCAAATGTTTCAGATTTACCCCAAAGCCTCAATCACACCAAGACAAGTTCCAAGATCAAGGCAAACTGCCATATGCTGAACGATGGAATTGTCTACAACCCTTTTAAAATTTGACTTACCGCATCTTTATTTCCAGCTGGATTCCTTTGCAGTGATGAAAGCCTTGTTGAGATCAATATGGCCACCTTGACCGTCTGAAAGGAAAACGCTGTGGTGCTTCTTCCTAACCTCAGTGCTTTACATTGATGACATTATCATCCATGGGCTTCTCGTATCTGACCCTAACTGATAGCAATATCTTTCAATTTCTATATCATATAATATAGAGATTATCCATGTCGAGAAGGAAAACCGTAGCTTTGCTTTGTGGTGGATATTCCAGCTCACTTGCTGTGAAGTATCACCAGTGATATCAGAGGTTTCCCAATGACACTGAGGCACCGGGGGAGTGGATCTTTCGCTCTCAACCCATGTGAAAATATTATGTGACTGAAGGGGAGACTTTCAAAGGCTTTTGGCAATAAGCTTGTTACATCTGTCCTTGAGCAATATAGTACTTAACTAGGTGTTGTGGTTTAACCCAAGCCAGCAACTAGGATCACGCAGCCTCTCGCTCAACCCCATGCTCCTTCTCAGCTTCTACGGGAAGGTGAAAAAGGTCCTTGAATAGTGTAAACATCACTTAGCAAGAACTAAAACAATATGCATTATTGGCATTTCTTTCATACCAAATCCGAAAAACCAGCAACCACCAGAAAGAAAACTAACTCTATCTCAGTTAAAACCAGGACACTGGGTACCTAACTCTACACATCTGCATTCGAACGACACATCTTAATGAGGACATCAAGCCACATCTAATCTGAGCCAGTTTAAAAGACAAAGCTGTTTTGGTTAACAGTGAGAGCTAGTATCCAAGATGCAAACTATCGTGCTGTATCTGCTATAGGCTTCTAAACCTCCACTTGCAATCATTTCAAAGCCTGGCTAAATTTTGCCTTTATTTTCTGCTAATATAATGAATGCTGTTCATCATGGAAACTTCCAGAATCTAAAGTGGACAAAATGACTGACAAGATCACTAAATGTCTCTGTACTTGTTTTCAAGAAGTCATAAGTTGGATTGTCAGAGGATTACACGTACTTACCACTGTAGGATGTATCACTTGCAGAGAATTTGTCCTGCAGCTTGTTTAAGAAAAAGAACAAAATCCTATTAAATATCAGTACTTATTCATCCTTTATATTTCATTCTGGATTTCAATTTTCTGTAGGTTTTTTTTCACCAGACAGATTTGTTGTGCCATTAGAAAGGAACCATAAGTATAAGAGCAGCAAATTAAAAAGCAACAACCCAGAGTACATTGTTTGGAAAAATCCCTCACTCTGACAGGTGACATAAAGTTTCCTTGTCATATACATTGTGTCTTAAATAAGTCATACTTTGCAATTTTACATTACAAATTACTGCTGTGCTGGAATCAAACTAGAGATTGAAGCAGTTCGCCTATTCCAGCACAATTAGTCTGATACCTTGGTCATTTAACAATAACATTTAGAAAATGTAATTAAACCACAACTGCACTCTGTGAACACCAAGTCTGCTCTTTACAGTAATGTCTACAAAACAGGCATGTGAACACTCTTAATTACTTGCACAGTCCTATTGACTTCAGCAGGAAGAGCTGCAGGCACAGGTCTCTGCAGGACTGCCATTCATACATCTGCTCCTGGAGCAGGCTGATTATTAATTTTAACAACATCTGAGGATACTTGGCATGGTACGGCAGGCACATATCACATTGTGATATCTTCCTTCACTTAAAAGCACATTTTCAAAACTTACAGACTTAGTTTTATTTGGTGTTTTAGCATTATTCCTGAGAGAGGCCAAATGGATTTTAGCTGGACAAACAATGTTTTCAGGAGATGAGCAACTTTTAAACTTCAAGTTAACTGTGGCAGACAGAAAGCTTGAAATAGAGTAGGATTTAAATAGGTCTTGGACAGCATCAGAGATCTGATGGTTCTAAGAGCCTGTGTGTAAAATGAACACAATAATGTATGTCAATTCAACATAGCAGTAAATGAAACTTTTTGCAACCTATACTATTCCATCAATTCCATTGGAAAAATAAATAATACTTAGTATATCAAAACAACTGTTGTTAAATTTACTGGTGTAACCCATCAGAGGAAAAAAAGATCCTCTACAAGTAACCTCTTCTTTAGTTAGAAAATTGAAAAAATACAATACTGTTGTATACAAAAACATGAAGACCTTATGAAATGTGGTCCTTGTGATAATGGTACAGATAATAATTTTTCAGATTTTTCACAATTACTAATGCATCCTCATTCTTTTATATTTACAAGTAATAAATGAGAAGTAGAATAACACCAGAACTTCAGGTTAATGAAATCAAATGAAGAATTTTGAAAAGTCAGATCTGTAATTGATACGCCTAAATATTGACTTTAGCCCCTATGAATAGATCAATAAGGTTTAATGTCAGAATGGACTCATCATAACAAAACCCAACAAACTTCCCTTAAGAAATGCCTGCTTCTGCCAAATGCATGCTCTTGAACAACAGTGAACTCCTCAGAAAAGAAAAGGAAAAAAAAAAAAAAAAGAAAGAAAAGAAGAAAAAAAGAAAAAAAGAAAAAAAGAAAAAAAGAAAAATCTTGACCAAAATAATTCCCCCAAGGTATAAGCCATAACCCCTGTTGTTTCAGTGACAATCACTTTGAAGAACTGTCTTCATTTTAGCCAGAATTTGTCTAGCTACAATTTCCTATCTCTTAATCTTGTTAGGAGCTTGGTTAATAGAGAAAATGGTCCCATAGAATAATCAACGTGCCACTCCACCCTGCAGCTCACCCTCAGGACCTGGCACCACCTGGGGCCTCTCCCTGAACCCTCTCCATGTCTCAGCTCCCTCTTGGGCCACAGGGGCACTGGTGGGCAATATAGCAGCAGGCTCAGTGTCAGAGTCATGGGGGCTAAGAGCAGCACAACCCTCTTTGCTCATGACGGCCACCGTGGGGTTTTTTCCATGACAGAGTCCCTTGATTATATGACTACCTTTAATGAAAACGCCATAGGAATGTATATTGTTTTCTTGCATCCCTCCTATACCAGATAACCAATGTCACTTGCGGAGCGAGTGGACATTTACCAGTAACAGTTACAGTCATTGCTCAGGTAAATGTTAAACAGAAGGCGGCTACGTTAAACTTCTGTGGCCCGAGAAAAGGATGCGTATGTAATTACCTTTTGAGACCTGCCCCTTTTCCATTATCTGAGTGCAATGTTGGTTTGGTACCATTCTAGGCTTTCAAACAAATGGCATGATAATACAAAATAAAATGCATCAGAGACTTCTTAGCTTATTAGATCAGCAAGCTGCTTTTATCAAATGGAATTTTAAAATGTCACAAATACACCAGTTCTTTCCCCAGATCTATTCTCTTAACCCGTGCTAACTGTGGTTAACAGAAATATTACCCTTCTGTTCAGGGCCTATGCTGATTTTCCAATATTTTATGTGGCACTGGTGTCCGAAACAGCAGTCTGAGTAGTTCCTTTGTATTCTGGCCCAGTATTTGCTTTACTCTCTTGGAACAGCTATGAGACATGTTAGGGAAAAAAGTCAATGTTAGTGCCTCAGAGGAGTTCTCAGCCATTTTGTTTAAAATTTGCTGGTATAAGTTCTTTCAGTAGGTGATTAAACAATCTGATTTTCAAAGATGCTCATTAACATCATCTTCATTATCAGTTGAACCGAGAAGTGTTTAGCAGTACATGACAGAAGTAGGGGGTTTTATCAAGTCTGTAACAAAGATGTTTACTGAACTGCTGTGTCTTCTGGACTGTAAACAGTAACTGTACCAACTAGTAGCACATCATTGCAGGCTTCTTTTATTTCTCAGTAGACTTTTTGCATAAATGTGTCTTTGTGAACTTTTGCTTACCTCATCAGTTTTCTGTTTTTCCTACTTTTTAACTCACAGTCACTGATGGTATTTTTTGTTTTTCTAATAATTTTTACACCTTTGGAAAAAAAAAAAAAGTTTATTTTCACCTGTATGCCTAACTTTTAAGAAAAAACAACAACATCATCAGTATTTTTCTTTCTTTTTTTTCAAGAACCTAAACCATAGCCCTTTAGACTGTGAGTTTTTTGGGCAGATACTGAAACGTTTTATATCAGATAACAAGTTTCTTTTTCCTAGATGATCTCACTTTAAATTATTTTCAGGTCTGTAGAACTGACCCTTTAATATCTGTTTGCACATTTATTGCTGGTTCAGATTGTATTCTGTTTGCACATAACAAATTTAATCAAGTCGAGACTACTGATTTTAAGTTCTAAGATCAACTTCTCTTTTTCAAGGTGCACTCTAGCATAATACTGCCTGGACTTGGATATAACACATATTAAGTCAGAAAATCAGTATGTGCAATTTTTGGAAAACAGGCTGTGGGACGTTGGCAGCACGTATCCCCTGAAGCGAAAGTCCCACACAAGTTATCCATCTATTGAAAACTATGCATTACTGTCCTAAATGCATTTTTAGCTGGTAAGGCAGTGCACAGAGCAGCTGGTGTCTAGGCACTGGCCTGGTAGCTGCAAAACATGGTAAGAACAGTGAAGAAAATAGCAGCTTTAAAAATTACGGGAAAATTACAAAACATAATAAAATGTAATTAGAAAAGGAATGATATTTTATTAAAAACTTCACAAGGCAGTGTTTTTCAACAGGACAATAGATACTGAAATATTCTTAGAAGTTCTACCTAACAGCATTATTCATCTGAACAAACCTGTTCATCTAAGATGCAATCGTACGTACCACTCTTCAGCCACTCATAAAACGATAAAAAAATAGTTGCAAGTTTACATGTGCAAGGCTCCTTTAAAACAGCTTCCTTGAAAACATAAAATATGTTGTCAAATTGTTAGTTGGAGTTATACAATCATATGCAAGGTATGTGAGATTTTTTTTAAAAAAAAAAGTAAATAAGGAAACCCAAGGTACGGAGATGTTAAATTACTTCCTCGCAGTGCCATGCAAAGTTGACAACATGCCAGGACTGGTTCCTTGAGGGATGAATAACAAGTCTAGGTTGTACTTGACACTGCAGGTTGAGCTTGTAAATTTTTCAGTCCATATTTACGTGCCATATAAAATGAAACCCCTTTTTTCAGAAAGGTGTCATCCAATTTAGCATTATTCATTACCTTTCCTTAGCAGGGTGCTTAGTTTGCAGTATATTTGGTGCCCACCCTAAACAAGGTGGATGAGGAGAGCACATGTCCTCTCACTCTTCATAACAAATCCTCACTTGTGACTGATCTCAGTGGTTCTGGATTTCCCCAGTGGCTGATGGCGATACACCTGAAAGAACAGCGCTGCAGCAGTGAGCAGCTTAATTTGCAAAAATCCTTTTCAAGGGATTAAGCCCATCACAACAAGAATTACAAATTCACACAGGTCTCTCCACTACTTGAACTCAGCAGTCATGCTTCTATTCTATCCACTGATGCGCTGTCAATGGTGAACTGACAGATGCAAGACTTCAGGCGGGCATGCCATACCCATACAAACTGCAAAATGAAGCCCTGCTGCATGAAAATCATTGCATTAATCTACAGGTAGGCAAGGTCACCACTTTTCCAAAACTTCTTTTGTGTTTCATAAGTGGAAATGACAAAGAGAAAGCTTCATTAGTGACCTAGCAGTCCTAGACAGACAGGCCAAGGTCTGAGGGAGAAGAAATCCCTCCCACGTACATTGCAGGTAATCAATCAGCAGAGGTGCACTATCATCAGGAGGTGCTTGCACTCACCAGATGCTTTGAAGCACCTCATTGCTTCTGCCACGAAAACCAGCTGTCGTCACCGTAAGACAGTTCTGGTGGACTAGCATTGCTGACAAGCTGGGTTTCAGGCTAGTCTCCCTCACAGAGTGATTTTTTGGTTTAGCGTAAGGCGCCCTGTACCCATGGGTATTGACAAGAGAGCGCACATAAGTCACTAAACAAATGGAGACATGACCCTAGCAGAGATTATGGGATGAGGACATGTTACCCAGCCAGCACCATCACCGAGCCTTTGAGGTCTGCAGGATGCTGCGGAGCCAGGAGGCTGCAAGGGCCAGCACCTGCTGCCAGATCAACAGTGGAGTTGTTGGGTACCCACAACTTCAGAAACTTCATGTGACGCCCCAGCATCAGGCATGTGTTTAGAGCTGCTGAGCTTGCTTGAAGATCCAGTCTTTGCTAAGGCCTCCATAAACTTCCTCATTTTAGATCAAGGGAGACACTTCTGTGAGGTTAGTGGCTTAGCCTGTTCTGTATTTTAAAATATATATTATAATGAATTTTCCATCAAAGCTGTCACTTGCTATCTGCCATAAGAAGACAAATATAAGAAGAGCATTGCTATAGGAAAACCCTAACTCATTTCACATTTCAAGTTATATCTATGCTATAATAGACAAATTCAGGTGAAATTCATGCATTATGGCTAAGTTATAAAATAATTTTGTAGTATAAATTATAAAATTATGGGTATTCTGTGATTGTGCAAAGATAAGGAAAAGCGAAACAAATTAGGCAACAGTCACCCGATCATTGGAAGAATTGTTGTGACAGCTAAATTAACTGAAGCAAAGCTCCAGGCTGGCCAAGAAGACCCCACACAAAGCCTGGCAAGCTTACCTCAGTCCTGAGACCTTGCAAAGTTACCGCAAGGTCTACAGACTTTACAGGGCTATACGTGACTACTGAGAGTTTCTTGACAAGAAAGGAAAAAAATTACCCCAGAGGAAGAGGCATCATTCCAATAAAATGTTCCACATTAGTGTAATGGGAAAAGTAAACACATGAGTGCGTTATCAGGAAAATGAAAGCTGAACTGACTCTGACCTGGTTGGTTGCCACTCATGCTCTCCGTGGTGTGAGCAAGCTTATTCACAACAGACAAACCCCTCTTCCATCCAAGACACACATTCACACCCCACACTTTGGATTTTACTGCTATATTTCCTGCGGCATATTAATGAACAAAAGCAGAATTGCCTATAAACACATTTCTGAAACGGTGTTTATGGTGCAAGGGCGTTCAGCTTCTACTCTACTAACACATTATTAAATAGATACTTCTAAATGTGCTTCATATCAACCCGGAAGTGATGAAAATACTTAACAGCTTTGTAAAAGCCTCTTTTTGCATAGAGGAGAGTGTCCATGTACAGTAGCCTTTGTTACCCCCCAGAAGTTATTTTGTTCTACTCCAGGCTCTTTCAGGCTTGAACAGACCCTGTCACTTGGCTTTAGCAGAATACAATGCCACACATCACCATGTGTACAGCTTCACAGATCACTGGTAGATATCTATTTGCATTCCTATAACTTACAAATACATGTAACAGTTATTTTTCTTCCCATTTTTCAGAAAGTTGTATATAATATTCTGTACAAATGGAAGTGTGCTCATGTATCTTGCAAAACCCATGTATCTTGGATGGAGATCTTTGTAAAGTGGATTTTAGCCCAAAGTAAATTTTTGTAATCAGGTTTAAAAGCCTCTGGAACTGGAGATTATAATGGAAATAGTGCAACAGAGCATCTAGTAGCAGCAGCACTGCAAGATGTCTTCCGTAGAGCAGGAGTAATATTTAGAGAGCAAAACTACATTACAGCAATACTCCACAACCCACATTTGTACTTTTAACACCAGTTTTGCAGTGAAAAATGGAAACAGTAAACAGCAGCTCAAAATTTCTACTAGCAGTATTAATATCAATGACTCTTGTAAAACCAATAGCATAAATCTTGCTCTTAGCACCGTAGCACATGTTTAATTAATCAGGCCTGCCATCCTCATTTGCCCTTCACTGGGTTTCACTGATGATTACCCAGTGGAAAATTCAGCCCCTTAATGCAAACAATATCCTTTTTAACACTTTCTTTCCAGCGGCTGGCTTTTGGGGGTGGCAGAGGCATTGTCAGCCAAAGAGGCTGGAACTCCATCCTTGGCCCCAGACACCCTTCTGCGATTTAACCCTTCAAATGGGTTACAAACAAACTTGGAAGGGCTTGGTTTCTTTCCTTGTCCAGAACGTCTTTTCCTCAAGACCTCTTTTCTTTTCCTCTCAGTTTTAGTGATAGGATTACAGCCAAATATTTATGCATCTTGTGAATGTGAGGCAAGAGATGTATTAAGTGCTAAGTTATTCTAATTTATTCTGCTAAAGGAACCATGTGAGGTAGCACAAAGCCGTCCCTGATTTTGAATTTTAAGGCCAGTCACAAGTTTTTCTTGTAAAGGACATCAGAATTTTATTTTTTTGTTGGTAGTGCTACCCAGGAACAAGACAGAAAAACTGTCTAAGAAATGAAACCCTTGTAAATAAAATATAATTCAGAGACAGGAGCAGAATTTTCCTCTGGGTCATTATTAGTGAAACCCAGTGAGGGGATAATAAGGACACAAGACCTGATTAATTAAACATTTGCACTATTGTGTGTAATTATAGTTTTGCGAGTCATCCCATGGACATCTGTTTACGCGGGACCCCTGGACCCGCCATACTTAGCTTTGCCAGCACCTCAGGCAGAGCCCAGCATGGGGCATCCAGCCACTGGGGCCCCACGGCTCCTTCCCCCAACCAAACAACCCTTCTGTGCACCTTGGCAGCACATCGCCACCTGACAATACGGCCATGTGTTCACGGTGGTTTCTTCCTGGGGGAAGCCTCCAAACCGGACCAGGTTAGTGCTCTGAGCCGATCCGCTCGTCCCCATCACCATGTGAATTTGCAGTGACACCTGCACGTTTTCACGTTTGGTTACCCCAGTGCACTGTGGCATTCTCCTGGCATGTGGGATGTACTCCCATTTATCTTATTCTCCAATCTATGTTCAAGCCATATACAGCTCACAGGAATTTATATGTTGTATGTTTTCACTTGAAACATTTTTTGAAAGGTCTGTATTATGCCATATTTGCAGTTTAAAGCCTTTTTACATCTTTTAGTTGCTAATTAACTTATCTTGGGTTTTGCGGGATTCTGACAAAAAAAAGCCTTGAGCTCCTGAAGTGCAGTAAAAACCTTGGTGCCAGCATTATCAGCGAGATGCTGTGGAGTTACTAATAGAGACAGCCTCAGCCTGCCTAAAATTTACTGTAGTAGAAACATTAAATTGTCATAGCTTGCACACACACTCCTATGATAACTCTAAGTCACAGCACATTTCCACTCCAAACGGTGACCGTGACAATGGCATTTTGGGGATCTGCTTCTCAAAAATGGCTGGGACTGACAGTGCTCCAAACAGCCCTGTCACAGCAAAATGATCTCTATTTCTGGGGAGGCTGGGAACAGCTCTGCTGCCTCCTGGAGATGTTACATCCACCTCCCCTGGAATGGCAAAGGGTAACTATCACACAAGGCTGTTTTCAAGCATTTCTGGAGAAAAAAAGGTATTCATGAGAGAAAGATCAGTATTTTGGTTCATTCTTTGGCTTCCACTTCCCGATACTGTCTGGGGTGTCTGAAAATACCCTGTGTTACTAGGATTGTGGCTCCTAGCCAGAGCACCCCTAATGGAGAAGAAACTGTGGAATGTAGTAAGACTTTAGTAAGGCCTTTGATAGAGTTTCCCATAGCATGCTCCTGCAGAAACTGGCTGCCCATGGCTTGGATGGGTGTACTCTTCGCTGGGTTAAAAACTGGCTGGATGGCCAGGCATAAAGAGTGGTGGTGAATGGAGACAAACCAGTTGGCGGCCAGTCACGAGTGGTGTCCCCCAGGGGTTGTCATTGCAGCCAGTTCTCTTTAGTATCTTTATCAATGATCTGGATGAGGGGATCGAACGCACCCTTAGTAAGTTGGTAGATGACACCAAGTTGGGTGGGAGTGTCATCTTTTTTGTGGGTAGAAAGGCTTTGCAGAGGGATCTGGACAGCCTGGACCGATGGGCCGAGGCTAATGGCATGAGGTTCAACAAGGCCAAGTGCCGGGTCCTGCACTTG
>VXBO01007650.1:389252-506786 GCA_013400135.1 Rhinoptilus africanus | reverse complement strand
TTTTTTTTCCCCGGAGGGCAGAGAAACCCATTGGTTAAGTGCCTGAAACTTTTTATCTTTGATTTCTTACTGTACCAGAATTACCCCAGCAAAGATAAGAGGAAAGCGAGGGACCTAGATCATGTTTATTAAAAAGCAATCAGGTGCCGTTGCTGTAATTGACTTAAAGGATAAAAGAAATAAAAGATTAATGGTACTGGTTTAGTGATACTGGTCTGAGGCAGATCTCACTGTCATGTAGTTGTTATAGTGCACGAATATTTTTAGGTACAGTACATTGAGTGAGGACTGGGGGAGGAAAGGGGAAGAGCACTTAAGACATTAGACCAATTTTAGCGGTGCTGTAAAACCACACGTTCAGGGTCATGGTGGATTTATTTTCCCTGGATTGCTGTGAATTTTGCATGTTTCTTGTTCTCTGGAGACATTTCTCTGTTACACTTTTTTGAACACGGTGACACAAGAGCAGCCAGGACAGTTAGCAGCTTCCACAGCTGGATGCTCCAGGGGAGTCATAGAATCATAGAATTGCCTGGGCTGGAAGGGACCTTTCAGATCATCTAGTCCAACCATCAACCCAACTCTGACAAAAACCATCACTAAACTATATCTCTAAGCACTGTGTCTACCTGTCTTTTAAACACCTCCAGGGATGATATCTCAACCACTTCCCTGGGCAGCCTGTTCTAATGCTTAATAACCCTTTAAGTGTAAAAATTTTTCCTAATATCCAATCTAAACCTCCCCTGGCGCAATTTGAGGCCATTTCCTCTTGTCCTACCACCTGTTACTTGGGAGAAGAGACCGACCGCCACCTCGCTACAGCCTCCTTTCAGGTAGTTGTAGAGAGCAATAAGTTCTCCCCTCAGCCTCCTTTCCTCTAGGCAGAACAACCCCAGTTCCCTCAGCAGCTCCTCATAAGACTTGTGCTTCAGAGCCCTCAGCAGCTTCATTGCCCTTCTCTGGACATGCTCCAACACCTCAATATGTCTTTTTTGTCGTGAAGGGCCCAAAACTGAACACAGCACTCGAGGTGGGGCCTCACCAGTGCCGAGCACAGGGGGATGATCACTTCCCTAGTCCAGCTCACCACACTATTCTTGATACAGGCCAGGATGCTGTTGGCCTTCTTGGCCACCTGGGCACACTGCTGGCTCATATCCAGCCAGCTGCCCACCAACACCCCCAGGTCCCTTTCTGCCAGGCAGCTTTCCAGCCACTCTTCCCTAAGCCTGTAGCGCTGCATGGGGTTGTTGTGACCCAAGTGCAGGACCCAGCACTTGGCCTTGTTGAACCTCATGCCATTGGCCTCAGCCCATCGATCCAGCCTGTCCAGATCCCTCTGCAGAGCCATCCTACCCTCCAGCAGATCAACACTCCCACCCAGCTTGGTGTCATCTGCAAACTTACTGAAGGTGCACTCAATCCCCTTGTCCAGATGATTGATAAAGTTATTAAAGAGAACCAGCCCCAATATTTAAGAGAACCAGCCCCAGTTCCCCCAGGGGAACACCACTCGTTACACTTCTGACTTTTCGAGTTGAAAGTGACAGGAGCCTGTTGTCTGGAGCATGCTGTGACCAAGTGTAGGGACCAAGCCTGACTGTTCTGTGCTGTGTCAGGGACATTATGTTGCTTCACATTTAGTTTTATCTGGAAGGTCACCATATCTGCGCTTGGGCAGAGGAACTGTTACATGAGAGTTGCCCAGTTGACTGTAAAATGTACTGAGCTTACATTAGCTGGTGCAACAAGTTGAATTGCCGCAGATGTGAAGGTATTGTAGAATGAACTGCAGGGGTAGCGTGTTCTGACTACACAAAGGGTTGGTGAATAGTGGCAGCATGGGCCTGCCTGGCCCTCGTGCAAGGAGGGTCTCCAAAAGCTGCTCGAAGTCACAGCTGCTCTCAGTGGGCTGTCTCCTATTTTATTCTTTCCCAATTTGCAAATAAATTATTAGTATTCTGCAGTAGTTTGGGGTTTTGGGACTGCAGAGGATGTCATGCCATGCAGCCATGCCCTGTGCAGGACTGCTGGAGGGACTCTCCGAGCACAGGGAGGTTTGATGGTGGTGTTAGCCTTCCCGTGTGGTCGTGAGCATCTTTTTTACATTCAAGGCAATAGGTCTGTTTTCTTTTATGAAGGTATTTGGATCCTAAAACTAATTTTCTTAATGACAGAAAGGGGAAGAGACTGGATCTAGAGTTTGTTTTGGAGATATTTGGTTTGGGATAGAAAGAGTGATAACATTGTTTTGTTCCAAGAAATCCACGTTTCTTCCCCAGTCACAAATGCTGGAACGCCAAGTTGGTTCTTGGCCAAATTCAGCCCCAAATAAGCCTGTTTTTTTATCTACCCTACTTGAGGGCACCAGTACTACCAGGGAACATCACTTGAGACAGGGAATCTGAAAAGATTTTAGTTCTGTTTTTGAAGTGCCAGGGAGCAGATATTTGAATAGATTTTCTAACAAGTGTCTTCATGCAGAGAAGATGAAGTTCAGCGGATTCTCAGCTTGTTCTGACTCTTCGTAATGTTAGGCTTATTTCGTTTAGGGCTTTTGAAGCTAGGTCATGTGTTTGTATTCTTCGGTGTGTCATCACTTCTACGAGTAGATAATGTGATCAGGAAATCTGACTAGAAAGATTACCAGCTGTATGTTGCACTGAACTATTTATACCTTTGGGACTGTAGACTCTTCAGAGTACGGTTATCTCACACGTCTGCAGATTTCTGTTTCTAGTTATTCTAGATTTCATACTTGTTTATTCTCCTTTTTGCATTAGGGGCTATGAACATTAAGTTGAATTAGAAATGGAGGTAGTGTTAAGTACTGAAACATGGGGCACCTTTCTGTTGCTAATTTCTTATGGCCATTTGTCTTTGTTTTAAATTTTACATTAAGATTTGCAGTTGACAGAAGAATTGATGTTGCTTTTATAAAGTGACTTTTTTTTTCCAGAAAAAAACCACCTGGTGTCACTTTACTAGAAGAACAAAAGCAGAACTAGCCTGAGTTTTGATAACTTTAAACTTTCTCAGGTTAGCCATGGAGAACATTAGAAATAGCAGGTTGTGTATTTATTTTGTTACGCTGGGATATCTTGGAATATCTTTGGAGCCTGTTAATTCAATGAAAGAGGTGTTTCTGTTTGCCAGTGACTAATACACTTGAAGCTAAGGGATTTCATTTAAGTGGTGTTTCATCATGATACAGTCATGCAGAACACTGTGCCTAGAGGCATCAAAACTGTTGAGATGCAAATCAAGCAGGTTTTTGCCACGTGTCTCTGAACCTGTCTTCACCTTCCTAGTTTGTTTGCAGCACGCATATCCTGCATTTTGATTGTAAGTTAAAGAAGAACTTTGCTTGTAATAGAAATATGTACACATGCAAATAATATTGAGAAGTTTGTGTAACGTGAAGGGGAAAAGAAACACAAACCAGTTTGTGTTCCAGTATCTTCTGTTCTGCCTCCCTGAAGGANAGGAGGATGGGGCCAGGCTCTTTTCAGTGGTGCCCAGTGACAGGACAAGAGGTAATGGGCACAAACTTGAGTATAGGAAGTTCCACCTAAACACGAGGAGTTACTTCTTTACTTTGAGGGTGGCAGAGCCCTGGAACAGGCTGCCCAGGGAGGTGGTGGAGTCTCCGTCTCTGGAGACAATTCCAAACCCGCCTGGATGGGTTCCTGTGCAACCTGCTCTGAGGTGGCCCTGCTCTGGCAGGGGGTTGGACTGGATGATCTCCAGAGGTCCCTTCCAACCCTATGATTCTGTGATTCTAAGGAATTCATGCCTCAGGACATTAAGGAGAAAAGGCTGTAGTAAACCTATGTCCCAGAGTAACAGTTCCTACAAAATTGTTATCATTTGTGATAAGGCATCTACAGTACATTTTCTCTATCCATTAACGTCTTGCAAAGACTAATAGTGATGTAACTGTTATATTCATTTCACTGGTTGGGAAAAGGAGGGACAGGATTTCCCTAAGCAGTTATAAAGAAGCTTGTGTTGTTCTTTAGGTGCTAGTGCTTGGGATACATTTGCTATGTATTTTTTCCCTCTCTTCTGGCTCTTGGGTTGCAGGCCTCTCTATTTCTTCTTGAAAACAGAGTGTTTTAGTTTCAGACTCTCCCTTTCTCTTCCAGGTGTTATTTTCGCACCTTATGGCCCTGTCTGGAAGCAACAGAGGAAATTCTCTCTCTCAACACTGCGTCATTTTGGAGTAGGAAGACACAGCTTAGAGCCTAAAATCATTGAGGAACTGAAGTTTATAAAGGAGGAAATGCTGAAGCATGGACAGGATTCATTTAATCCCTTTCCGATCATTCGCAATGCAGTGTCCAATGTTATCTGTTCCATGGCCTTTGGCAAGCGTTTTAACTATGAAGATGTTGAGTTCAAGACGATGCTGAAGAACATGGCCCGGGCACTAGAGCTAAGCGTGAACAGTTATATGATCCTGGTCAATATCTGTCCTTGGCTGTACTACCTTCCCTTTGGGCCTTTCCGTGAACTTAGGAAAACAGAATTAGATATTACTGCTTTTCTAAAGAAAATAATTGCACAGCACAGGGACACACTGGATGCAGCAAATCCCAGGGACTTCATTGATATGTACTTCATCCATGCGGAAGAAGAAAAGAACAACAAGGAGAGCAGTTTTAATGAAGACTACCTATTTTTTATCATTGGTGACCTCTTCATCGCAGGCACAGACACTACTTCCAACACATTACTGTGGTGCTTGCTCTACATGTCGCTTTACCCAGAAGTACAAGGTAAGAGTATTTTTATTCTAGGTGTTTTATTCCAAACTGTAAAGCTCTAGATGAATGTTCAGAAGCAGAAGCAAACAGCAGCAGTAGAGAAGTCATTTGGAGTGCAAATACTATCTGTAATTTGAAAAGTTAATATGTAACCAGACATCTATCTGCTCTGCTATGATGATCTCTAGGTTAGTGCTATATATTAACTATCTAAATTGCCTTTTAGTCTACACATTTCTTCTGCTTTGGGACAACTTTATTTTTCCCAAGCAATTCCAGGGAACTTTAGCATGTTTCAAAAACTTGGGCAATTGCGGCATTCCAGGCCTATAGTAGTGATACAAGATATGTGAGATACCTCATATCTCAGTGGTAAGGTCTGCTTTTATGCCTCCCTAGTGAGGGGGTCTGTGGAAGTGAAACACTGCCCACAGCAGTGGAAGATCACATTAGAGACAGCTTAAGCGAATTGGACTTAGAGAAGTCCACGGTGCCAGCTGCTCGATGTCATTACAAGGCCTTTCCCCATCAGTCTTGAACGGTCATGGCAGTTGGGTTGCTGATGATGGTGGCGGGAGGAAAGACACGTGGAGCATGTGGCCCCATAGGAGAGACGGAAGGAGCTGGGCTTGTTCAGCGTTAGGGAAAGATGACTGCAGGGAGGCCTTACGCTGTCTACAACTACCCGATCAGAAGATGCTAAGGAGATGGAGGCCATCTCCTCTGAGGTGTGCAGTGGAGGGAAGAGAAGCAGCAGACAGTCTACAACAAGAAAATTATGATCAGATACTAGGAAAAACATTTCCCTACGAAGATAGCAAGGCTTGCAACAGATTGCCCTGAGAGTTAGCAGAATCTCTGGTTTTGGATGTATTCAAAACTCAGTGGGGTATGACCCTGAGTAGTTTGATCTGCCCTCAGAATTGCATCTAGCTTGGAAGATGACTTTGCTTTGAGTAAGAGTTTAGATCAGGTGACCTCCAGAGGTTCCTTGCAACCCAAGTTATTCAATGGTGCTGTGATCTGGTTACTGTTTGTGACAGAATTCTAGAGAATGACTTGTAGGTTTTTGTGGATATAAAAAATATCAGTGGTGCTGGGGAGGTTACAATATTAAAACAGTACTTGCTAGAGTGGCATTTCAGGACTTCTTAGGATAAATTTCCATCACCAAAGACTTAAAATTAGTTTTGGTTAAATATTTTCTGTGATGAATCTTGTTACAGTACAGTATGTGGTTGTCTTGTCAGAATACACCTGGTTGCAAAGCCAGCGTTTTCATTAGTACTGTTTAGCAAATTTAGATGGTTGAATTTAAGAATAAAGCGATTGATTTATTAATTTATCAGCAGCTTCTCCTAAAGTCCCACATAGCAACTGATTTCCACTAGAAAGATTGTTGAGTATATGCGGACTGAAAACCTTAACAGGATGGACAGATTCTCATTTGGTAATTCTACCTGAGTTTACAGTAGTGAAACATTTCCCCATGAGACCACTGCTTTGCACAGACTTCTTGCGAACTTCTCTAAGAAAAATATAAACCTGGAATACTTTTATCAAGTATTTGAGATTTTGAGGTTTTCATGTGCTGCAGCTATTTTGCAGATAAGCAAATGGATACTTGTTTACAGCACTTATCTGTCTGGAATAATCTCTTTAAATAGGTCAAGATCATAGTTTATTGCAAAAAGTCAAACAAATTGTTGAGCAAAGGTTTCAAAATAGGGCATCAGTTCAGTATTATGGGAGAGAGTCCACTGGGGACAAAAGTAAAATAAACTTTTATTGCGTAGGCTTATTTTTCTGTTTTTAATGGTTGTGTGTTATCACTGCTTGACCTAATACACAGTTACATGAATTAGATTTGTTCTAAATTACACAAATGAGATTTAGAAGAGTTTTGTGTTTGGTTTTTTTAACCCCTTTTCCTACTGCCTGGTACTGTACGTGCGCGTGCTAGTCAGTTTTCTCTCTTCTGCTGATCTCTTAACAGTTGTGTTGCCTCTCTTATTTCCCCTTTCCTTATACTGTGGCTGTTGTCAAACAATATAAATAAGATCAGTAGTTCAGAGTGTATCACTTAGCTGTGAAATGTGATTCTCTTACTTCTAGTATCCCATTCCTTATGTGTCCTGGTTGCCTGGGAGTCATGTATGGGGCTCTTTTATTTTTCTCTTTTTTTTTTTTCATGGTAATATGTTTCTCCTAATGCCTAAAGGAAGTACCTGAATTGTGTAACTTTCAGCAGTAGCAAATGTAGCAGATATAGAAAGGTAAATGAAGGGCTATCAGAGGAAAAAGTCAGAATTTGTCTGTGGAAGCCAGTTTTGCTTTTTATACGGAAAAAGAGAAAGGTGTGTGTGTGTGTGCATACAGGGAGCCAGTGGGGAGTATTTGGTTTGGTCTGTTTCCCGACTTGGTTTCGGTCTTTGTCTTCTGAAGATCAGTGAGATTTTTTAAATACATGAAACGTAATGGAGCAGTTCAAATAACAGTTCTCAGCTGTTAGCTGAGAACTCGTGAAGTCTGTGGTTTTGCAGTTGGTAACGTGAGCAGCAATTTGGCCGCTTTCTGTATAGTTCCACATACCTTTACAAACTCTGAAGAAAAGTTGTTCAGTGTAAAATGCTGGTGTGACGTTTGGCATGAGACAGTCTCCCTTTTTTTTTTAATATTCAAAGTTTTATTCGTTTAAATTACTGTGGACGTGCACACCTGAATACAGGGCTGTAATGTGCCATTAAAAGAGGTAGCAATACCCCCCAAAGCAGGTACATGAGAGCTACACCAGTAGCAAATCTCTTGCTGTGGAGGTATTTTTTACTGTGTTCATTTGAGAACTTGTTTTCCTAGCAAACCCAGTAGGTGGCAGCAACTCTTCATTGAATTCAGTTTGTACGGTATTTCTGAATGCAGAGAAATTTCTCTGGAAACAGGAATTTTTTTGCACTGAGCTTTTATTTAATCTTGAATCAGTGATAATGAGAGGAAAGAGCAGAAACTCAGAGTATCAGCAACCTGATACTGAATTCTGATTCTGAATCTTGGAAAAGGCAAGCAGTACAACCACAAAATATTCGGGATATCAAGGGTAAAAAATTAAACCTGACTTTTATTATTTTTGGTTAAAGGGTAATTTTGAGGTTTTCTCTTTCAAGAGTGTCTTTCACTGTGTAGCCAGATTTCAAGTTACCTGGAAGAAAAGGCGTATGATCCTGTACATGGGTGAAACAAATCTTGCATCTTGGAAACCTCTAGGAAGAGAATTACTTGTATGCTGAGCCTTTAGTGAGAGGAAAGGGGCAAAAAACTATATTGACACTTTGTGCCTCACATGAATGAAAGGGGAGATAAGCTCGTTAACTTCTGTTTTTCCTCTGCACAAGGGCTGTGTGGGGGAAGGAGCATCTGCTGCTGCCTTTTGGGGGAACTGGGAAGTAGCTGAGTTTAGGATCTGTGAATAGAAAGCAGGAAACAACAAGAACAAGTTAAATGACTTCAACGCTTGCAGTAACAGCACCGTAATTCCTGCTCCAGAATGAAGTATCAAAAGCAGCTGCACAAAAAGCTGTCCCATCTCTTCACCACCTTTCCCAGTGCTGAGAAATGGATCTTCCCAGGGACAAAGGCCAGCTCAGGCACACGCTACCTGCAGTCTCTTTTTATTCTTTTTTTGTAACGCAGGCCAGAAGTTTGATGTTTTCACCATTCAAATTACTGTACAGTTAAAATCTTAAACTAAGATAATGAATACATTTGGGACTGGAACAGAACTTTTCCTGTACTTTTCCAATACAGAAGTGCTAGCAACGTCTGTCGTCTCAGTAGCTTTACTCTTGAGAGTTATCAAGATTGCGCTTGGTTGTTTTGTTCTTAACTGAGACCATTCTTGAGGCTTGTGTTGACATAGTTATTTCAGCTAGGGATCACATCTTGCAGTCATTTTTGATAAATGTGTGTAAACAATGAAGCATAGGCAAATGAAATTGAGATTATGTCTTCTCACATACTGTACATCTTTTTTTTTTGTTTGTTTGTTTATTTTTCTCACTCCCTTTGAATAGAGAAGGTTCATGCAGAAGTTGAAGCAGTTCTGGGACGTGACAAAGTTCCCTCTCTTACCCACAAGGCTCAAATGCCCTTCACAGAGGCAACCATTATGGAAGTGCAGAGGATGACTGCGGTTGTTCCCCTTTCTATTCCTCGAATGGCCTCAGAAACTGCTGGTAAGCGTTTGTAGGGACTTGTTAATAATACAGAGTTTCTTTTGTGCTGGAAGATCTGGTGGGGCATTGAGTGAGAATTTACAAAGACCTCATGTTAGACATGTAACCCAAGCATGTAAAATGCCATTTATAGAGAGCAGTTGGGGTTGAGCTACTCCTCTATTTAAGCAGCATGCCTGACCTAACATCCAGAAGTTTTCTAACTTAGAGCCCTTTCTTTTCTGGGGGTTAGCTTGTGTAGATCGATGTGCTTAGTGGTAGTTGGCAGCTGAGATTCCACCTTTGCACCTGAAACAGCAGAGTTGGTTTTGGCCATCTGACACAGAGCTCTGAAAACATCAATTTAGAGCAGTCAGTTTGCTAAAGCTTGAAAGGCTTCTATCATTGAGCTCCACGTCTACAGAAAAGAATAATAAATATCTTTTTTCCAAATTGTCTTGTTGGCTGTATGTTCTCATAAACATAGCTGAGAACTGGGTAAAGTGAGTGGGAGGTAGCAATACTTGGCTTTCAAACCCAGTACTGAATTGATATGCTTTTTAAATGTTTTGGCTTGCAGGACAGTGGTGTGCACCAAGTTGAAATGAGATTAGTCACTTCAAAACCTTTTTGTCATAACAGTCCAAAACCCATCCCTCTTCCTTACCTCCACTTTTGCTATGCTGGGGCTCTGTGATGGGGCATTAACAGGAGGAAACTGCGTCTCAGCACTTCCTTGCATCTGGGAACGTTTCTAACTATTGCTGCTGCCTTTTCCCTGCGGGGTGCTGTTGTTGTAACTTGATGTCTTCCGAGCTGCTCTGGCCTGCGTGATTCTGACCCAGGCAGGCCAGCAGAGATCACCTTTGCCTTAAGCTGCTGCTATGTTTGCAGCCCGCAGCTAGGGATCCATATGATTGTTGTGACATCTTCCAGTTGTCTTTTTAATAAGTCTCCTATATTTACTTCTAGCAACTTGTCAGATCCTCTGTCTCTGTGCTTTTCTTTAAAGTGCTGCAGGGATATACTATTCCAAAGGGCAGTGTGATTGTGCCCAACCTGTGGTCAGTACACAGAGATCCTAACATTTGGGAGAAACCAGATGAATTTCAACCGTCAAGATTTCTGGATGAGAATGGACAGCTAATTAAGAAAGAGGCATTCATTCCTTTTGGAATGGGTAAGATATCCACAGTGCCATCAGTAGGCGGTTGGGGCTGGTGGTGTCTCAAGCGTAGGGCCTTGGAGGTGTGAGATGTAAAAGTTGCACATAGGGCCAAATACAGAACTTGTTTTATTATTGCAGTCGATGGCTTCCAAAACGGATTGGGTTCCTAAAGTCTCTAGTGGCCAGGCAGAAATGAGGAAATACAAATTGTCCTTTGATAATACTTTTGCTGTGGACGTATGTGCTGTTAATATGAAGCAGTACAGCTGAGCAAGGCTTAGGCTGAAATACGGGAGACCAAAGCTTCAGAGTTCGTAGCTTAATAGTGGCTTGAGGCTTTCTGTGTTTGCACTACGTAGCATAGGAATTGTGTGTGTGTTAACAAATGAATCAACAGTATAAAACCAGTAATACGTCTCTTCTAACTCTTCTTTAGGTAAACGTGTGTGCATGGGAGAGCAGTTGGCAAAAATGGAGCTGTTCTTAATTTTTGCAAGTCTTATGCAAAGTTTTACCTTTTTGTATCCTGAAAATGCTGCAAAGCCATCTATGGATGGAAGGTTTGGTCTAACTTTAGCTCCATGCCCATTCAATATAATAGCTTTGAAGAAATGATAGGACATCAAAGAAGATTAAACAAAGAAATACTGCACTTTTGAAATCCAGCTTTATTTTGTTTCCAGCTTATTTTGTGACTTTCTTTCCAGGAAAACACCAATCACATAGGCTCATAATCAGTGAGAATGATCCATTTACGCTTGTGGAAAGAAAAGATTTTTTTTTGTCAGCTGTTGCATTCCATAAATGAACTGACAGCATAGTTTGCAATTTGATATTAAAAATTGCTGGTCTTGTCCCTTCCGTCTATAAGCTATTACTGTCAGTTTGTCAAATATTAATTATGGTAGAATGGTCCAAAACAACTGCTAATGCTCTAGCAAATAGTCATTGTTATTTTGGTAAAAGTAGTATGTAAACATTTACCAAATGGCTGAAGGACATCATCTAATACCAAAAGGATTAATGAAGGAGAGGCTATTAGCGTTTTCTGTGTAAAGAAACATTCTAACTGAGCTTAAATAATAACAAATACTTTTGGGAAATGACTAAATGACACTTCTTTTAACCTTGGTGGATTCTTTCTTGCAAGTAACTCATAGGTGTAGATTGTATCCAATCAATCTGTATTCCTGGATTCTGTTTGTATCAGGGCTCGCTATGAACAAGCAGGTACCAACTCTAAAAACCCAGGCTTGAAGGCCAAGTGAATCCTTGAATTTGCCATGTTCTTGACATGAAAGGAGTGTGCAGCGTCTGGATGCAGATGTTTTGTCTCAGAATATAAATGAGAGCAGATTTCCCTAAAGAAGAAACAGCAGTCTGTTCTCTGTTGTGCCAAGCGGATATTCAAGATGACATCTGTGCTGCCACTTCGCATTCTCTGTTTTCCCCACGTCAGCAGTGACATCTTGTTCGCTGGCTGCAACCTGGATGAGACCAACAGCCCGCTCATCGGGGAAAACTCTACATGCGTAATCCTGAATTTGGGGCTTGCGCTCAGGTTTTTCATATACAGGCACTGTGGACAATACTGCCACAACCTGTTTGGTTTTGGGAACTGGAGTCTTTGTTTCAAATATGACACTACAGATACACGTCTAATTACATTTAGGCATGGAACATGAGGAATCTGACAAACTTGAGGTTTAAGTATAACGGCTTTCTCTTTGTTATCTTCAAAACGGAGTAAAAAGATCTATAGTTCATTCGATGTTACTGTTTCAGTACCTTCCTCTTTTCATGTGCAAAATCCTAGTGCTGTTTACCTCTGGCGAACCAATTGCCAAGGAAAGCTGTTGTTAGGTGTTTTGGAAGAGGGCGGTCAGTCTTGCCTTTTATCTGAAAGAGCTCTCAAACATTGTAAGTGATCTTTTGGAGGACGTGTAATAATTAATTTCTAAATAATTGTTCTTAATCATTGTTAAATCTCTTTATATACCTTTTGATCTAACAAATTTCATATCAGATGAAATAATAATTCTAAGGAATTTCCCCCCCTTATTGGAGATCTAGAAGACAGTAGCAGTCCTCCTAATGCCAAGTTTACAAGACCAGAATGTGAAATTGACTGTAAAGTGGAATTGGGTATTCCACAATAGAAACTAAACCTAAATTGTAAAAGAAGAGTCAGCTCTTCAGCTTAAATTAACCTCTGTTTTTGTCACTTTTTAACTTGAAGTTTTAAAAGCCAGATAGTGCCTAGCAAAGACTGTAAGATACTTATTTTGGATTTAAATCAAGGTTTTCTGTTAGCTGTTTTGAATAACAGAGTGGCTTTATTTCTGAATGATGCATTTGGTTGGTCAGGTACCCCGCTGTTTGTGTGAGAACTTCCCATTCTTACATAGGCTAACTTTTGACTTTATAGGTTAGCCCATGCTCATGTTAAATTTTTTCTTTGTATGAAATTTTTGAAAACCCCATAGCACAATAAAAAGTAGAGTGTGGTACCAAGGTTAGAAAACTTGCACTAAAAGTTGACAGTATTGGAGTAATAAGCTTTTGTTTCCTTAACTTTATATTTTCCAATGAATAAATAATTCTGTACACTTTTGTCTGGAAATTCTTAAAATTATATATGCTTAATTGCAAAGCTAAAATTAAGTGCTGATAATATTTATCTTTCTGTTGAAATGCCTCTTTGAGCACCATAATGATGTTGGTGTGCAACTGATCACTTTTTTATAAAATACCTGTCCTTTTAATCAAAAAGGACACATTTGAAAAGCACTTTAGTTGGTTGTGGTTTTTTTACAGATTCCAAAGAAGACACAATTCACATAATTCCATAGTATATGGAATCGTATGTATTTGTGGTCATTTTGCCTGCTGCGTTTAGTTTAAAATGTCACCTTTGAAAACTATCCTTCAAAAAAATAGTACTTGGAGATGCGGTTTTTGATGATACCTATAATCAAATGCTGCACAGTGTGACAAACTAAAAATACTGATGCGCCGGTGCAACCATGTCAGTATCTGCCAGAAAGCAAGATGCTGTTGGAAACGACAGTAAAGACCTGCCTTTCATGCCTTCCAGATGCACTGAAATTTTCACAGGATGCCATGAAAGTAGCTAAACAATAGCATAAAAGCAACAAAATGTTTGTGGTTTTAAAAATGTGTTGCCATCTTTGGTAAACTGTAAGTAAAGTGGTAGCAGATTTGGTTTGTATTTGTAAATGTATCCTTCCCCTCCCTTTTTTTAGCAGAGGAAGCATCTCAAATGCCTTATTGAAAAATGTACATTTATATAAGTGGATGGCTATTTCTGAATGCTGAAAGTTTAATTTCTGAAAATTACTTCAGACTTTGCTCCTGTGTAACTTTATTTTTAATAAAGTAATTCCCAAATAAGTGTTTGACAGCTTTGTATAGTGTTTTTAATGAGTTCCACTGATTGACTAAGTTTGTGGTGTTCGGTGTTTTACATCTTACAAAGAAAGCTTTTGAGTGAGAAGATGTTACAAAATGTTTTGGATGAGGAGTGAAGGAGGTGGGGGAATAAAGTGATACTGGGAAAATACCACGCCAGGTATGTTATGAGCAAAGTGGTAGGGTCTGTTCATTCTCTCAATGCAGTTTTAAACACACTGTTACTCAGAATAAAAGGAGAGGGAAGAGTAGAGATAAGGAAGATAAAAGGAGGAGACCTGTAGTCTGAGGAAAGAGGTGGGAAAGAAAACCCTGGGCAGAGTTGAGGTGTAGTTTTGTTGAACTCCTGGCATAGAGAGAGGGGAGAGCAGAGGGAAGAGAGGGAAGGGGCCCAGGGAGAGCCTAGGGCCCGGGGCAGAGAGCTGGGGCCTCTGGCCTGGAGGGAACCCAGGGAGAGGCAGGAGATCCTTGCGGACAGAAGGGGATGGCTGAGCAGGAGACAACAGGAGCGCTTGTGGGGAAGGAGTGGGTGTGAGTGCTGGCATGTACGGAGAGCTGGGCGCTCCAGAGCAGCAGCTGTATGTGGAATTCCTGTGTCTTACACCCTGCTGTCAGGTTGCAGTTACCTTGGCATGATTCTCTATTTTAGGGAATTTCATTAATTACGTGCTCAGCTGCGATCTGTATACACAAGGAACAGTAACTGAGTCTCTGTTTGCCTAAAGCTGTTTCCTGACTCATCTGCTGCTGCCAGATGAAGCTAAGTGAGGAAAGGGGAATGTTTTTGCATTGCGCTTTTGGTACAAATTGCAGAGGTATGAGAATATTCTGCTTCTTTTGTTTGAAGAAAACAAGTTGCTTAATGTATACCCTGATGCTGACTCAAGTAGAATACACTGCAATTGCCGTGTTGAAGGCTGTTGCTGACTTGAAGTGCCAGTCTGTTCTGGTGATAAAGAAATTAGATGGAAAATGATGGCAGTCTGCATCTGATATGATTCAGTCATTAGTATTTCTAAAGGAAGGAACCGATTTGTTTGTTTGTTTGTTTATGTCCTGGTTTGAGCAACATAGGACTAGTTTCTCTTCTGCTGCCTGGGGAAACTGCAGTTTTAGAAGACTCCAGTGTCTGAATTTGTGAAAATATTTAGTTTGTAGCCAGCTTTGGTATGTGGGTTTCAAGGTCTTGGTGTCTTTAAGCTCGCCAGGTGCAAGGACGTGGAGGAGCGAGGCCTGGGCACTTGACCTAGGCTGGCCAACAGGATTATTTCATGCCATGAATGTCACATCCAATATAAATTAGAAGGTTTGCTGCTCTCTCTCCCTTGATGGCTGCGATCCTGAGAACTCCTCGTCCCGGAGCCGGACTCCTGAAGCCCTTCCCTTCCTCTGGAAGCCACAGCGCTCGCAGTGTCTGACATTTCCTGTCCCCTGCTGGGAGCGCACAGCTTCCCGCTGATGGAATTGCCGGAGTATAATTTTTGTATATTTTATATTGGTATTGGGATCAACACTGGTTCTTTAGTGTTATCAATGTTAATTATTTAGTCTTATCCTATTGAATCTATTTGTATTTCAGCCCTCGTGTTTCCTTGTTTTTCCCCAGTTCCCCTTCCCGGGTGGGGAGGGGTCATCGGGTGGCAGAACAGTTGTCTAAACGACAGTGACTTCTTGTGGGTTTCTCAGACGGTAACAGCTCGCTGTATGTTCTGTGCTGGCCTGAAAACGAAATTCCCTCCTCGGCTGGAAACACTTTTACTGCCGCCTGCTTCTCAGGCTGAGAAAACCAGCTGCTGCAGCAGCAAAGTGAACCTTTTGAAGGCGCCTGACCGCCGCTGCCACGGGCAGACACGGCGGCAGCGGGGCACCTACCTGCCCGCTGGACTCCTCTTCGGGAAACCGAAACTGGCCCACGCGGTGGCCCCGCAGCGGGCGGTCCCNGGGGAGGGGGGGGGCAGGAACCGCCGAGGTCCGACTTGTTTTAAATGGGTTAAGGTGGTTCTTCGGGCGGCGTGTGGGCTGTTTGTAAGCCGGGCAGGGTGGAATAAATATTGGGAAAACGTTGGTGCGAGGGAGAAGCTGCTTCGGACTTGGCAAAGGAGCGGATCAAGTGACATTTCACGAGTTATTAAAGTGGAATACAGCAGCTACAGTTAACGTTTAGCTGTCAATCACCTGTAGAACTATGAAGTGGTTAATATTTAAATAGGGCTTATTTTCCCAGGGTTTCGTCTCGGGCCTTTGGCTTTCGAGTTCATCTTTAACTTGATGGCTTTGGGACGGGCGACTGACCGGTCCTGTCGGGGGTTTCAGATTTAGAGATGTTCTTAATTCCCAGAAAGAGCCTGTCGCCCAAGGTACCGGGTAGTTCACAAAATTCACAAAGAGTAACTGGAATAGACAGGTGTTCCCAAGGGGGAACTGACAGTGAAGTTGGATTTCATAAATGGCAATTCTCCGTTTTATTGAATGAATGGGTTTCCTTCTCAGAACTGAAGATTTCTCGCATTCCTGGTAAATCTCTAGCAGGAGGAATACAGGGGCACTTTTTTATTTTTTTATTTTTTGCTAAGGAATTAGATAGTTGTTCATTAACTCGTCTGGTGAAAACACTCTGGACCTTGATACTGAAGGAACCATCAAAGAACAACAGTGAAGAAAGTTGTTCTCATGTCTGAGGAAGATGCACGCTATGGTTCTGCAGGGAAAGTGAATGGATCTGCATATTCTATTAGCGCACACGTTTTCAGAGAGCAGCTCCCAGCTCGTCAAGAGAAGCACGTCTGGCATTTGGCAGTAACAGGGGTTGCAGTCTTCTGCCACTGTCAAGGACCAAGGACTGTTTTGCTGACCATCTGCCTCTGATTTATCAATCCAAAATTATCTCAAAGCAGAGGTGATTGTTACACTGAGTAGGGTCTCCTCTGCACCCTGTTAATAAAGCCTCTCTGCCCTATTAGAACACTTAAGAAATTGTCTCTCATCTTTCCTTGCTTTCTCTTACTCTCAGGAGAAGCTAACCTCTGCTGAAATGTATGGCTGAAAGCCAGGAGTTTATAATTTCTGATTCTGCCATGCGAAAAGCAGTTCTGTATGAGAAAAGCATTAATTGACTCCCCAGCACTTTTGTGTTTCTTATTTAGTATTCTTAAGATCATCAGGTAGTAGAGTCTGAGCGAGCATGTGTTTGAACTGCAAGGAGATAGTATGACCTTTGCCATTTTTCTTCTTTCCTGCCCATGCAAATATGGTAAGAATGAGATGGGAAAAGGGAGATGCTAATTTTTCTAGGATTTTTTGCCAGCTGGTCAGGGATGGTATAATCGTAAATGGATAATTAGTGAAGGACCTCTTATGAATGTGCTTGGTATTGATTTTTCCTCTGAAGAGTGGAGGGTCTTGCTTTGCCATTGCAAATGGTCAACAACAGATGAAGTGTTAGGAGTGCAAGCCCAAGCTTGGTTTAAGCATTTCTTTTATGATTCACTTGTTTTTATGAAATAGCCATAGTGAAAATCAAAAAAATATTAGATGGATAAAGAAATGTCCAGCTGCAGACGGACACCTTTTTAAAGCTATACTGCTGCTGTCCGTAGGCATTTCTTTATTTGCTGGATTAGTGACGCAACTTGGATGAGAATAGCACCGTGCTTTTCTTCAGGAGATACCTCTGTATTTTTAATTTCAGATAGCTTTGTTGGAGCAGGTCTTGTGGGCACAGGAGAATCTTTAGTCTCCAGATGCAAGGTTAGATGTAAAGTAAAAGTTTGCAGAAGGGGAGCTTCTAAGTTGTGTGACTTTAAAAACAATCAGTGGAACCATGTTTTAACATCTGTTTTCCACAATTACTACATTATAACTCTGTTCAAGAATTCTGAAAATAAGGATAGGCTGTTGCTAACTAAGAAGAGGAACAAATTAATGAGTAGTGAAGTAACAGATAATAGACAGCTGATCTTTAACAGGCTGTTGCAATGTGAGGAAATTACGTTATATGTTTGAAATTAATTGAATAGCAACCAAAAAGACAACGCAGTAGTGCTGTCTGTCGCCGAGCCAGTGTTTGTACCAAGTGTGCAAGTGTGTAGTAAGGATAGTTTGCCAGCCACTCGGGTCTGTGCAGAGTCCCGAGTAGCAAGCACCTCGCTGCTACTCCGCTGTCACCTTCCTGTTGATGCAGGGACGTGCTCGTGGCCTGACAGCAGAGCTGTGTTATGCTATGTCCTGGGGACACAGGGTTCGCCACCCCTTATGCCACCTGCTCACCCTGCCAGCTTTCCAGTTTTGGTCTCCTTTTCCGTACAAGGTCTGAGGATCACCGCTGAGCTACTTGCACTTTTCAAGACAGCTGTTCATTCTCTCTCCATAGCCACAGAATTCAGCTGCCTGCAGGTGAGGGTAGCATTCTGCAGACAGCTTGGGGGAAAAATGGATTTCTTTTTCCTTTTCCCTCAAGTTGTTTCATACCTTTATCCTTTCCCCTCTGTCCCAGCTATGTGCAGGTTTTTATGATTTTTATAGGTAAGTGCTTAAGTTTTGATTCAAAGTTCTTTAGCTCTCTTTTACCAAATTAATTGACTAGTATATTGTCTGCCCCAAGACAAGTCAATATGGTTTGTTGTCTTGTGATACTGATGTTGAATGTTTTTTTTTTAACTTTCAGGTTGCAGCAGCCAGTGGTCACACTGTGGTGTTAGTAGACCAGTCAGATGAAATCCTTAAAAAGTCTACAAAAGGAATTGAAGAGAGTTTGAAGAGAGTGACAAAGAAGAAATTTGCAGATAAGCCTGAGGTTGGCATCATCTTCTTTATACCTCTAGGAGAACTTAGGAGGGTAAAACTACAATACTGAAGTTCAGATGTTGTTTAAAGTTATGCATTATAGAGGATGTTAATATACTGGCTTAAAAAAACCCTCACTTTTTCCAGTATGATGAAGAACTTGTATTTTCTTTTCTTGATTCAGGGAGGTTGAAAGAAGTTTTACCTTATTTTCTTTCCTTTGTAGACTTCAACCTTGAGATAAAGATTTAAAACAACTTGATGACCTTAAAACAGATGCTAAGTGTGAAAATGTGCCAAATTAATGGTGCCTAATTTAATAGCAATCTTATCTTTGAGTGCTTACCTGGGAATGCACCAATTTTGTCCAAAAGCAAATAGTAACAAATGTATATTAATACCTTAGTAAGGAGTCTTCCTGCCCCCCAAAATTTGGGCACAGGATTACTGCAGATGAAATGAGAGTGCAAGTTTCACTGCCCTGGAGTAACACGAATTAGATGTATAAGATACTTTGCATTTATGTTGCTGAGTAAGACTTACATACAGCAAGTCACTGTGGAGCAGTTGATGCATCTAAGTTAATATCCTAAGGGTTATTTGTTGCCATGCTTGTTTCTCTAAATTCTGCAGCAGATCCAGTTCTTCTTTTGATACATTTTAACATACATAATGTATACTATTATTGATGATTACCAGCATGAATCACAAATGAATGACAAATAATGAAACCAGCATGCAGCAGACAATGGAAATGAAAAAGGGGTTGTTTGCGTGAGGGAGTGCAGAAGAAAAATTATGATAATATCAGCATAATCAGAGCATGCATACATAATCCAAAAGAAATCCAAGAGAAAATTGTCCACATGATGCTTGTACTTTATATATACATTATATTCTAGTGTGCAGGTATGTTTTCACTTGTACTATGTCTCCATTTACCCTTGGTTCAAAGTCTTGCAGTTCTGTTTCATTTCTGTCTTCACAAACTATGTCAGTGATTGGCAGACTTACTAGGCAGAAAACAGAATGTTTTTTCCCCATGTTTGCATTGAAACTATAGTGAGTGTAAGCCATTTCATTTCCTGAAGCATTCGTGAGCTAGCACATATCTGTTCGGAGTAATGAAACCAGATAATCATTGAACGAAAACAACGCAAAGGTTTGAAACTGGAAGAGTTCCTCTTTATGGAGGGAAGGCCCAGATTGTCTCAGAAACTACTGACTGACAACTGGTTGTTCACTCAGGCTCTTATGCTGAAGGTTAGACTGCAGCAAATAGTCTTCCTAAAAGAATGAATCCAAAGATCTCATGGGTGCTCCGAAGCAGATTTGATTGTCTTGGAATAATTTGTCAGTGAAGGCACCGTATCTGTACATACTTTGAAATTTCTCAATGATTTGTAAATGTCGCAAACTGCCTGAATTTTTAAGGGCTCAAAAATACTTCTGAGCATGTAAGGGAATTTTAATGTAAAAATAAATTAAATAATTGTAAATAGACATTGCAACTTCTTGGAAATGTTTCAGGCAGGTGCTGAGTTCATTGAGAAGACCTTAAAGAACCTCTCAACAAGCACAGATGCAGTAGCAGTGGTCCACAGCACGGATCTGGTGATAGAAGCCATTGTGGAGAACCAGGAAATTAAAAACGAACTCTTCAAGAGACTGGATAAGTTTGCTCCAGAGTATGTGCATTTTTCCTGTTATATTTTGAAACTTAGACCCTTGTATCATCTGTTTTTATTCTTACACCATTAGTTCTGCGTTTTCTTAGCTGCTTTTTTTTAAAAACAGGATATTTTTTTTTTCTTCTGTAGACTAACTCCAGACAGTCCTGTGCTATGGAATAGTTGTGTCAGGTGCATTTGTTACAAACACTTTCATGTTCATTTATTTGTTGCATTGCTTCATTTGAGGTGCTTCTGAGTTTGTTTGTCCATCTACTCAGCAAGTTCAAATCTAAATCCAAATGCAAACACACAACAGTAGAATAATCTTGCCCTGGTACACGTGGGGTATAGCTAATGTATGTGTTCCCATATTTAAATAGGGAATTGGGATGACGAAATATTTGTTTTCAGTGCGCCTAGCATGAAAAAGTTTTAAGAAGTCTCAGCCTCTTAGCCATAAGTCACAGTCAGCTCAACAGTGGTTTAAATGAACTAAGTTTACTTTGCATTATAAGAGTTTGGAAATAACTCATTGGTGGATATTGTGTGAGGTCAAAGTGTACATAATTTCTTAGCAGGTACTCACTTAGTTACTTACAGTCCCTGGAACTTTCTTTGAACTGTATTTGATAACTGTTGGAAGTTACTGTTGAAGTGTATCCAAACCCAAACATGCTATTAAGCTGAGCATGCAGTCTCAGAAGCTTGATCCTTGTCATGGATGACTCAGGATCACAAGACCTTGAGTGCTTGCAGGTTGAGATTTTAACTAGTACAGCTACATCTGGGCTGTTGGCTAAGAGGTATTACTTAAAGACCTAGGCAAGCTGCAGCTTGAATATAATGGCAAGGGAGAAAAGATGTTATCGTTATTTGACTTCAGCCTGGGGATATTTTCAGGCTGTCTCATATGGTCATTAATTAAAATTACCTGGTACTTCTGAAAACAATAAATGATCATAAACAGCCGTGCAGTGAGCACAGGGTAACTTGCCATTATCCTTAGTCTGACAGACGAAAGAAGCTGCCTTTGGCAATTATCAGGGTTCCTTGTCATGATTAGATTGTGCTTGTTTTGTGAAAACAGACCATTGGTTGCCTGAGTCTTTGTCCGCATTCAGCAGAGAAAGCTAATGAGCAAATTAGAGTGTACTAAATGACAAACTGTCTAGAACCAGTCAGCAAGAAAAAGTGGGCACAGGGACTTGGAGCCTCGTTTATATTATACAAACTTTACGAGGAATNTATATGTATATTTGGAACACCTCAGGCTATTTTTTGTAAGACTGAGCTGTTTATAAGCATAGATGCCTTGAAACATCAAATTTTATATTACATTTTACATTACAGACTGTTAAAAAGAGTCGTTCAGATATGCTCCTTTCGGTGGCAAAAGGCATGGTTTTTGAGGGTTGGGAAAAATGACGTTAGACATGAAGCGTTTTTTAGAGAAGAGTTGGAAATGGTGATAAACCTAAAGATAGCTTACATGCAGGGTAAAGAAAAAAGGAGTGAATGGTGAAGAATATGGGTTTCAGTGTAGAAAGTCTAGATGAAAAGAAAGAAAAGCTAGTAAAATAGTGCAACTTAGTAGCCCAGCGTTTAAAATATTAGCTATTAGATACAAAGGGTAATTTGTAATTCTGTGAGGAGTATGGAGTTGCAGATCCTGAGAGTAGCACGGGGAAAGGCAATGTGAGTGTTTTTCTGTGCGTTAGAAGGAAGCAGTAGGCTTTGTTCATGCTGTGCGGCACTGCAGTGGAATGCAAAGCTCTCCCTGTCAGTGCAGGCATCCTACAGCCTTCTCTACGCTTCCAAATCTCTAAAACTATTATATGGACTATCTGTGGGACCCTGGGCCTTGACAGCACTGTGAAGCGTAGGTTATAGTCAGAGATCATGAAAGATCAGGCTTCTGCCGAGGGAGGACTCGGCTTAATTCAGATCTCAGGACTTAGTGCGGGGGTAGCTGGTAGCTGATCGAAACGTAAGGGGCTGTGTATTACAGTTGCTCAGACAAGATAATGAATTGTGCCTTTGGAACACGAGCTGTGTGAAACCTTGTATTTTTCTTCTTTTGTACTGTTTCCCATGTTCATGTGCTTCCTCAGCTGCCAGAGCTACATGTTTGTCTCCCACTTTTGTGCTGTGCTGACCTCTCCAATGGAGATAAGCCTGGGGACAGCACAAAACCAAGATGTTGCATTGAAAAAATCAAAACACAACTTAATTTCACTTCCCTTTTCTCTATAAAAGAACTGCAATTCCTCTGAAAGTGGATATATAAATGGAGGGGGGTGGGAAAGCTATTTTTTATTGAGACAAATTTTATTTGGGGGTGAGGAGTGAATTTCTCTGAAGTTTTCTGATAAAATATTACGAGCCAAGAGAGTTAGGCAACCCCTGAGAGCATTGGGAACTCAGGGTGTTCCTCATCTGCCCAGGTGAAATGGTGAGTTGTATTTCTTGGATGCCATCAGCCTGAGAGCATAGTAGTTTACGTTCTTAGAGCTTTGCAAAATTGCTTGTGTATGTTGTATTTCTCTGGTGTTATACTCATCCTGCTGATATGGTAATTGTTACTGTGTTATCGGCTCAGAGCAGGTGATAAAGCATTGCTATTCACTCTTCAGTTCCGTTTTCCTTTTCTTGAATTCAGTCAGTCTCACATTTCCATTTTGAAAAGGTCAGGCTAGGGTTTTTGGAGAATATCCCTACGTTCATTGTGGCTTTTAGGCATTTAAACACCGCAGTGCTTTTCCAAACAGGATAATAATGAACATAATGAAAGAATTTTTGGGCATCCACTTCAAGAGCTCTTGCTGACTTGCTTTCTGTTTATTTCTGGGTGGTGGGAATGCCCGTCAACATGTCTTGGTTAAGGATTTATATTTAGATGTGGAAACTCAGCTACGAACTGGCCAGTGGTTTCCGTCTGTTCACTGTGTTAGGATCAGTGTGTTATAAAACTGCTACAAAAGAAGTGTTGTTCAGTGTTGACTGTGTAACGGAGCTGGGCTGTAAGAGTCATTTTTATTGAAATGGTATGTTTTTCTTGTGTTAGACTCTGATTTTAATGCCTTCCCCTGGCCCACTAGATGGCACCAAGAGGAAGCACACTGGTGCCTGGTAAAGCATCATTAGGACTTCACTCTAGTATTGTTGCTTTCAAAAGCTTTCCAACGTTGCTGTCACCTGAAGCATGTATTATGTAATTTTAAGTCACAGAGGCACGTAAATTCTATTCTAAACTCAATTTAAGTAAATTGGTTGGTTAAAGCAGAAAGCGTAAAGAAATTTGCCCTTCTACACAATATAATTGTAATGCTTTTTTCCCCCAAAGCTTTATGTTGTGTGAGGCTACAGTATTCACGTGCAGAAGTGATGTGGAGGTAAAATCTCTTACTTTAAGTGAACTCAGATATAAACAATAGCCATGATTACATCTCACAAATCAATGTGCTTGATTTTTATATGAATATTTGAATTATTTTTATACAGTGGCAGATTTACAGGAAAGATAAGTGTCTTTTGGATGCATTGACATTGAAGGTCAAAACTATGAAATGTAGCGTGCTCTTTTTAGTACTCCACCTCAGAATAGTATAAGGCCCACTTTATGGTGGGCAAGTAACAAAGGAATGTTTGTAAGAAATGTAAACAGGAATTCTCGGGATTTTTTATTTCCTTCTCCTTAACAGATTCTCAAAAACTGAGAGAACATAATAAAAACTGGAAATCACTGTGAGGTTTTTTTAATCCACAAATGTTATCTTTTAATGCTATTATAAGATGTCCCCAGTTTATTTCTCACTGTTTTTTTCCATCAGCTCTTTGCTATGGTGGTAGGTTTGCTCGTCATGTCTACCGTTGTTCTTTATTAAAAAAAAAAAAGATTCCAAATTTTTCTTAAGACTCCAAAGTGCATTTTTGACATGGCAAATGATTTGGGTTTCCATAAATGTGTGATTAACAATTAAAAAAATTATCTTTAGGTTTCCAGGATTGATGAAGGAATTAACTGGAATATATTTAGGTGTTAACAGAAATTTTCTACTTACAGAGTCTTTTTTTCCGTCACCTAATATGAGTATTCAGTATGTTTACTCAGGAGTGAGCACTTCCAGTGGTTATTTCATCAACGTTGTACTTATACCTTGGCAAAAGGACCATGATAATCAGCAGGGATGTTTCTGAGAGTTCTGTGCATGGTTAGCCAATGGATGTCTATGGATGTTTAGTGCACCGGTCTCCTACTGGCAGAAAAATAGCTGTCATTTATGCAATCCGTGTGTTTCTTTTTTCCAGGCATACAATATTTGCAAGTAACACGTCATCCTTGCAAATCACACAGTTGGCTAACTCGACCACCAGGCAGGACCGATTTGGTGGTCTCCATTTCTTCAATCCTGTGCCTATGATGAAGCTTGTGGAGGTAAGTGTCTTACAACATCAGCATAATCACAGAATGGTTTGGGTTGGAAGGGACTTTAAAGATCATCTAGTTCCAACCCCCCTGCCATGAGCGGGGACACTTTCCACTAGACCAGGCTGCTCAAAGCCCCATCCAGCCTGGCCTTGAACACCTCTAGGGACAGGACCTGTTCTAGTGTCTCACCACCCTCACAGTAAAGAATTTTGTCCTAATATTTAATCTAAATCTCTTTCAGTTTAAAACTGTTACTCCTCGTCCTATTGCTACACTCCCTGATAAAGAGTCCCTCTCCATCCTTCCTGTAGGCCCCCTTTAGGTGCTGAAAGGCTGCTCTGAGGTCTCCCCGGACCCTTCTTTTCTCCAGGCTGAACAACCCCAACTCTCTCAGCCTGTTCTCATAGCACAGGTGCTCTGGCTCTCGGATCATCTTCGTGGTCCTCCGCTGGACCCACTATAGCAGGTCCATGTCCTTGGTATGTTGGGAACTCCAAAGCTGGACACAGTACTCCAGGTGGGGACTCACGAGAACAGAGTAGAGGGACAGAATGTAGCACAGCAATGCAAATGTCATCACTAAAAATTCAGTTAGATGAAAGAGCAGATTTGTTTGCACCTCTTCTGATAAGGAATGAGCTACCTGTAGTGGTAAGAGGGTGGTGCAACCTCTGTTGAGGGGCAGGTTGAACAGACAAGAGGTCTTCGGTCCTTCAGTCTTCAGGATCCAAAGTTCTCCATAGAACTGCCAGCAGAGGTGCTGTTTATAGTCATCATTTCAGGCACACAGGCAAGCTGATTAATAAGAACTACTGACAGCTTAAACAAAATCATCTGATGACTGACAGAAGAATTTGATTGTTACCAGTGTAGAAATTGATAGAAAATGACATGAGTTGAAATCTTAACTGCCTTCTGACTTTTGAAACAGTCAGTCATGTTTGTTTCAGTGTTACAGATGATTTGTCTGTAAGCATTATTACAGTATTTCCCAGCCTTTAAGTAAGTGTAAAAAGAAGTTTTTACATAACTCTTCAAATGTCTTTTCTAAACATACTCTCTTTGGCTACCTCATGTAATTTTTAATAATAATGCAATGCAGAGCAGGATAAGAAATAATCTGATATAAGTGTTCATCTGAGCCTCCAAAGTAAAGGTCACATTGCAGAAAAAATGACAGGTCTTTTCCTTTTCTCACCTTCCCCTGTTATGACTGACCCTGATTAGCTAGAACTTAAAAACTCTTGAGTAAGTGAAAATAAACTTTGCATTTTGGCCACTCTGCTCCAAAGTTTCACGTACTTTGTGCCCTTAAATGCTGTAAATATTTTTCCTTTGTCCCACGAGTAGTTACTTCTAGTGTTGCTTTGGTGACCAGCACTTCAAGTATGTTGTGCCTGCCTCTTGAACTCTTGAGATTCACTTCGTTACGTTGTTTGCTTGTTTCCCATTAAAACACATACTATGCAGTTGCTTGCTCTGTCTTTGAATGTATCATTCTCTTCCTCCACCTTTTGAAATGTTTGAACCTTTGGTTGAAATGAACAAATTTGATTCAGAGTATGGTTGTCTGATGAGGGCTCAGACACTTGCAAGTTGTCTCTCTCTAACTTCAATACCCATGTGGTTTGGTTTGGTTTATTTTAGTTTAATATCGCATAATATATATTGTGACTAAATGCTCTGAGGAAATGTTGTAAGAAGGAAAGGGGGTGATTTTGTTGGTGTTTTCAGAGATAACAGAAATCTTTAGTATAGTTCCTTAGGCTAACATAGGCTTTATTGACTCCTGTGCTAAGAACTACTTGTTGGCAGTAATTTATTTCTGTGGATGAAACGTGCTATGCTTATCTCAAGCCTAAAACAAATCAATCTTTAGAAATCTCAACTAAGCCTCTGTGAGATTTGAAAAATACAGAAGATACCTATTATTGTTTGTAAAAAACCCGAAACATAGCAATCCCAGTCTGACTGCTGTGGTCAGTCTTTATAATTTGTGAGTTTTTTCACCTGATTTATGAATGTCCTAGTGCAGAGTCACTCCAGTTGGTGAGTGGTATTTGAAGAACTTTAAAACACAGAAGCTGTGTTTTTAGTGACTTGATCTTGAAAGGCGCCAATGTTAGTAGATAAATACACTTTTTAAAGCTTTGCTTTTGTTTCAGATCTACTGCTGTGAGTCTGGGTTGGCATTGACAAACAATGTAGAACAACATTTTCTATGTAAAACAGATGTTTCAGTTTTAAATAACTGGGGGAAAATCAAGAGAATTGCCAAAACTGTGAAAGATATTACTGAAATTGCCAGTCATCTGTCATGGAAGCTGTCATTCATCGGTCACAAATCTGCAGTGCCTTTGAGTCTTATCTGCTCTTTTCACAGATTGTTGATGTCATGCGCAGAAGCACATAGCTTTGAGAGGGTTTCTTTCTCTAATAACCCAAAAGGCTAGTGCTAATGTTTCAGAATTCTGAAGGGTATATTAAAACCTCATTCTTGAAACTGTTGCAATCTTATTTAAGTATCTCAGGTATTTTTATCTGATATCAAAGTAAAAATCCACTGTTTCTTCTGTTGAGAAACAAACCTTTTCCTCAGTCCTAACAGTGTTTTTTTGTGTTGGTCTTATGCCATTCGGATGAGGGAAATCTCAGTGACTTAATTATATGAACAAGGAGGTCAGCCTTAACTGCTTATGTATAGCAGTTTTCAGTTACTGCACATGGGGGCCAATTTCAACACAAATATCACCACCAGTTCTGCTTCTGCAAGTCTTTTTTTTTTTTCCTTCTTTTCTGGGGAGGATTAGAGAGGGTTAGGTTTCTAGTAAATGAATTAATGCATCCCAACTCCAGTGAAGTACAGAAAATACTACATGTGACAAAAGACTCAGTTTCAAGCAAGATCAACTTGGAAATGTGCTACTCGAAAGCTAAGAGGCTGTCACAAATTTGAAAGATAGTTTTTACCTTTTCTTGAGAATTAAATGTTTGTGCCATGTTTACATTGGGCACAGGCTAGATGTTACAACCCTTTATATCAGGAACTATGTCTGTTGATAAGGTTCTCTAGAGTGATGCCATTCTCTCTCCCAAGTCAACAGAGGCTATGAAGCTTTTAAAGTTGTTCTGTTGTACTCTAATCTCTAAATGTGATTCCAAAGGATGGTCCCTTTTACCATCCATACTAGCTGCGTGGGAAAGTGTCTTTAAGAAACACATAATTCCAAAATGTGCAAAATGCTGAATCTGTCTTTAAAATAGATTTCTATGTCTGTTCAGTGTATGTATATACACTGAAATTGCTTTTTGCAAAATAGATGTTTTCTGAATTTCTGGAATAGTGTTCTGGATTACAGTTTAATCATTGCTGTACTGGAAAATAAAAAGAGATTCTGCTCATAAATGTGCTTACGCTCTTCCTACCTTCCCTCTGCCCAGGTCATCAAGACTCCAATGACCAGCCAAAAGACATTTGAATCACTTGTGGATTTCAGTAAAGCAGTAGGAAAGAGTCCTGTCAGTTGTAAAGTGAGTACGTTTTGATTGTAGAGTGTTAGAAGGTCTGCTCTTGAAAACTGATAATTTTAAGGTAGTAGGTTTTAGTAGACATAAGAGCACTTGAAGAATTTCTAGGCTGCATTATGTCCAGTTTCTCTTCCCTATTAAAAACATTTTGGCACAGAAAACACCCACATTTACTACAAATTCCTGAAAGTAGAGTGTTCTACACATCTTGTCTAGAGCAGCAAAACTCAGGAGTATCAGGGTTTACAGGTTTTCGTTTTTCTTTTCCAGTCCTGCAGAAGCCTGGACTGGAGAGCTTAAGCAGGAGCTCATATCTAGCCTTGCTAGAGACAAGACTGCTACCTCCTGTACTGTGAGGCAGCTGGATGAATCCTCCATGGTGTGTGCTCATGGCAAGTTTTTCTTAAGACTGCAGTAACTAGACCCATATTAATCTTCATTGCTTCGCAGCTTTGGTTTTTTTCTCTAGAGGAACACCCTACTTCCTAAGCATACTTTTTCCGAATCCATTAAGTTGTGGTCTGGGTAGCTTTACGCAAGCTATTGCCTTAAGTTTCATAGCCCCCAGGAGACATTTGGTCATAAAAAGAAGGGCCTGCAATCCAGTAGTTACCAGTAATTCAGTGTCTGGACGCTGGACTCTAATTCTGGATGTACTGCTAAACTCTTCTGTGGCCTTAGTTGACTTTTTTCCTGTTACTGTCACAGTTTTGCAGTAGGTAATGTGCAGGATATATGACGAATATATGCGAATTATTGTTATAAATTAGCTTGGCTAGAGGGGGATGCAGTCTTAATGTCTGAACCTGTTTTTTTTCTTTTTTGTGTTGTTTTGTTTTTAAATTCCTGTTTGTAGAAGAGCAATTTCTTGGAATCCTCTGTATTGAATATTGAGATAAAATGGAATGTACAATGAACATCTGAAACAGTAGTATACGAAGTAATCCTATATTTGCAAAGCTCTTTCTCTGTATTTTGTGTTTTTGATTTTGATTAAAGCTTGTGTAAGGGAGTTCTGCATCAACTTGTTATCTTCTTATGGCATCACGTCTCTTATCTTTTCCTTGACAGTATTGGTGTTTGCTATTGAAGTGATCCCAACTGTCAAAAGCATGGTTTAGCCTTGAGCAGTGGTGGAAAAGTAGACTGTTTAGCCAGGAGTGTTTGTATTAATTAACACACAAAAAACCCTGTTATGGGGAAGAACTACTCTGCTTGTATCCTTCAGGAAATTGTATCAGCAGAATTTTACTACAGAAAAGGCGTTTGCCAACTGCCCACATTAAATTGTTTTAAGATTAATTGAGTTGGGCTTGTAGTAGTCTTATTGTTCTCAGTCATGATGAATGTTTATGTTTGTGAAATTCATCTTTTGTGTTTTAATGCTAAGCAGATAAATCAGATGAAAAATACAGTTTAGAGAGTACCCCAAGTTGATGACTCAATAGGTGTCTTCATCCACTTCTTTAATTTGTCATATAGCATTTAAGTATAGTACTAGTAAAGAAAGTTTATTTAGAATCCCTTTTTCTTTTCATAGGATACTCCAGGGTTTATTGTGAACCGTCTCTTGGTGCCGTATATGATGGAAGCTGTTCGGCTTTTTGAGAGAGGTACTTGTTGGGATATTCACTTCATGGAATGTTAACATATAACACTGATAAATGTTATATCCCTTCAGAAAAGCCTTGGGATTCCCTCAAAACTTTTAGACCTTAAAGGCTGGAAGCGAATAGTGAACCTCAAATGTGAGCCAATATATGAAGTTGGAAAGACCTTGTCTTCACTTTGAAAAGTCAGTGTATGCAGAGTCAGAAGGTATTAGTTACATGTGTGGAAAATTTCTGGTGCTGGAAAATGTTTCTGGTTTGGAGATGACAAGGTGAGTGTAGAGCCATTGTAAAAATACCCACTGCCAACTAATCAGGAACCTGCCTCTCTCCATCCCAAGAGACGTTAACGAAACTGGTTGAAAATCCCATTATGGGACCACTAGTGAAGTTCTTCTGAGTTCAGTTATATTAGACTTGTGAAATAAAATAGCGATTTTCAGGTGAGGTAAGTAGTATAATACTCAGTGTCGCACTATGTCCTTTTTTAGACATAAGTTCTTGAGGAACTCCCGTCTCACTGTTGTGCTCTTTTACGTTAATACTGAGGGTAGGTAGAAATAATCACGAGTCCTCAAAGAACCACTAAATTTTTCAAAGCCTTGATAATTGGTTTGAAAAGGAAACAAGCCAATAGCGTGGATAAAGAGGAAATTATGGAGTATAATTGCTTTTATTTCAAGTGCTCTGCTCATAGCTCCGTGCTACTAAGAATGTCATTTGAAACATTTTGTTTTTGAAATCACTGCTTTTTTACAGATGAAAGCACTCCATTATCAGGTTTCCACCAAATATGCTTTAAATATTAAAAATCTCCTTTATAGCACATGGAAGGGATGGTTTGATCTCCATAAAAAAAAATAAAACCCAACACTACTTGTTTATCCATCAACAGATGTACCTAATTACATCTCAAATGGAGAAAAGAGCAATTTTACTGACTTGAAAGGCAAAGGCATGGATACGAGGGGACATTATACTCTTAAAAAAGACACAATTTTAAATAAAGTGTATGGGTCTTCCGGTGTGTGTAAAAGAGGTGCCTTTGTTAAGTCACATGTATCATTATGCATATTTCAGGAGACAATAGAACTTCTAATTAAATGTAGAAGAAAACAGTCACTGAGATTCTATGTTAAAATTGACTTGTTTTCTGCCTAAGCAAAACAATATTTTGATTTAATCTTTATTCTGTTTGTATTTTGTTCAACAGTGTGATATTTCCAAACTTGTTAAAGTTAATTTATGAATTTTTAATTCTAATGAAATCTGTTCAAAAAGCTGGTTAACGTTGTGAAAAGCCTGATGGCTGTCTTCTAATTCATATTTTCCATTGCATCAAATTCAACTTTTATCGTATTCTTTGCATTAATTCTCAGAGTAAACACTTGAGCCAGCCTGTCATCCACTTTAGTATGAATTTGGGTCTCTTTCCTGGCGGCAACCCCAAGCACTGAGATACCTTTTTATTGGGTCAGTCCTTGAGTCTTTATTTATACAAAATATCCTTGGGTTATATGTGTGCTTTTGCATAGGCAAAAAAACTTTAGTATATTAACAGTGATTTAAACAGTGGAGATATTATAAATATTAATCTATACTAATATTTATAAAAAAGTATGGTGGTCTGTACTGCCCTGATTACAGTCAGTCAGGTTTCTGTGGGAGTCTGCTTTATACTCAGAGTCTAGTATGAGCTAGGGATACAATTTTCTCAGTTTCTCATAAATAAAATGTGGTTTAAAAAAATAACTGTCCGCTTTAAAGAGTAAAAGGAGATATTATTATAAAAATCATTACTTCATACAGAACTTTCACTGAAAGTGTTCTGTTTGCAGGGATTTTGGAAATGTATTTCTAACACTGTCTGATCTTAGGTTCTATAAATTCCATAGGCTATGACTGCCAAGCTTTTGGACACTTGTACGCATTGAGCATGGAGGTTACCTGACAAGTACCTCTGGGGTTTGTTTAACTTTGTCCGTTTTACAGGATCTATAAAGTAGTGCACTGCCTTTATCAAGATACGTATTAGAAATAAGCAGTAGAGGTGCATCTGCTTTCATGGCAGTATAAAATATGCATTCCCAACAAAAGAATGAGGTGAATGTTAACTGTGACAATGTGGCAATGCAGGATTTGTACCTTTATAGGCACAGACTGAAGTAGAAGTAACAAATTTCCAATCATTTTGATTATTACTTTTTTTTAACAATTTTGTAATTCAGAGATTTAACTGCACCTGCACAGTCTCTTCAGGTCACTCCTATCTGCCATCTCTGATGCTGACGGATATCCTCCAGTGAAAGCTGCTGTAACTAAGCAAGTGACTGAGCTGCTGCTGCTGCTCTCCCCATGCCTGCCTTGTCCATCAGCTGTCTATCACTTGCCTTCTGGCTGTTGTAGAGTAAGGGTAGCCCTGTCCTGTGCATAATTCAAAAGGTGCTGCTGATCCCATGAAGATGAAATTGAGATCTTTCCTTCCTTACACTATTCGGCTGCCTCTCTAGAAGAAGCTCTTGATTCTTCATAGTGACCAATTCTTCCTCTAGTCTTTCTGATAGTTTGAGCACAGTAGCTGTGGCTCCATCAATAGTGTAGTGATCTATATTGAAATGCAAGAGGAAGCTAGAAAAATGGAAAGCAGGCCTGCAAGGCTTGCCTTTTCTTTTTTTTTTTTTTTTTGTGAGAGATTCAGCTTTATACTCCAGCATGTGTATGCTGACTCCAGTTTTTGTGGTTCTGAAACGTGCAGAGATTTCTGTGAAGAGCTGCACCAGGGTGAAATAATACCCTGTTAATTATTTATGAGTGGTGCCAAGTAGATGCGGAATCTTCTCTGTTCATCAAACTGTCAATCTTTTCTCTAGGAGATGCATCAAAGGAAGATATTGATGTTGCTATGAAGCTTGGAGCTGGCTATCCCATGGGTCCGTTTGAACTGCTGGACTATGTTGGGTTGGATACCAGTAAATACATTATAGATGGTACTGCATGCTTATTTTCTTCTATTTTTCCCCTTTTTAGCTGAATTGTAGTGAATGTTCTAATGAAAATCTGACTCTTAATTAGTTTAAACAATGTTTATGGCATGGTCTTTTAACTGTTGAGGAGAAAGGAATGAGAATTCAGCTCAGAATGCTGTATGAGTGTGGCTTTTATACTGTATGCCTGTACCCTATGTACTTGGGGACAGAACAGCGGTGGTTTTTCTGATTTCATCAAGTTCCAGTGGAAAATAATAATAATATTAGTGGAACTTTATATAACTAAAAAGAATCAGTGGGAAAGGAGACATATAGTGGAGGTAAGAAATTCTGATGAAAATCAGCAAATGTCGAGACTCCCTACCCTGTTTCTGCCAACAATGTTTTCATTCTCAATTAGTAGGTAACACAGTAAATACCTTAAAAGATGCAACAATACCGTCTTCCTTTCACTTCAGTTATTAAGTGGATGAATGTCACTACAATAACAAAAAAAAGACATAATTGGTGATGGCTTGTTGATGGTTGTTGTATTATTTTGAATGAGCACCTTAAATATCCTCTGAGGCAGAATGTCACTTTCAAAATAGCATCTTAATGAAATCTCTTTTGCTTTTAGCCAGTACTGTAGAGTAGTGTTATATTGTTCTAAATGACCATGTCTTTTGCAGGTAGAAATTCAACCTGGAATTCCTTTCCACTTGAATTTCTTTTCAGGATAGCCTTTGTTTTATTTCCTTGTACTTAACTATATTTTTAAAATTCTAATTTTTTTGTAAAGTATTAAAAATCCTCAGTCATAGAGATTATAAGGTGTTCAGAGTATACTACACCTAAAGTCTAATTGCTAGAGTTGCTCGTAATCACCAATACTGATCTGTGCTTTATGAATCTGTATTGAAAGGTCTCAGAGAGTCTAGAATAAGTTCCAAACCTCCTTCAGTTTTCTGACCTCTTAATACTTTTCTAAGGAGATGCAGATCTCTGTTACCTTTGCATATAAACAGAACTGTTACTAATTCATCGGCTTTTTTTCTTCCACCAGGATGGCATTCATTAGAGCCCAACAATCCTCTTTTTGCACCCAGCCCACTCCTGAATAAACTGGTACAAGAAAAGAAGCTGGGTAAGAAGACTGGAGAAGGATTTTACAAATACAAATGAACTCCAAACCTCAAGAGGCGTTAAACTATCTCTGTATGCTATTCAGCATTGCCATATTACAGGTGAATTGTGTTTAAACCTTCTGAAGGATGGCACAAGCTCCGTTTAGAACATAACCCACCTCTAAATTGAGTGATTGCACTAGTTAACTACTTCTCTGGTGAAAGCTTGATTTGGTAGATTATTTTTTTCTGGTAATTCTGAAAAGCTTTATATGTACAGTGCCTTCATGCAAATGCTGATTTTTCAGGTGCAGGACAGAATGACAAGTGAATTTATGTATTTGAAACATTATTATATTAACGTGAAAAATCCTAAAAATAACCGCACTTTCTTAAAAATAAAATTTTCAACAATTCTGTATTGAATGTCATGGCTTGCAGTTGGTGTACTTAGTTGTAGTCCACTGGGTGGCAGTCTCTTTTCACTCTGGCGAATGTAGAGATGGAAAGGCAGTAAGTTGTTTTGTTAGGATTTTTCTGAACTGCAGTGCTTTTCTTAACCATAGGTGTAAATTACAGTGCCTTGAACAGTAATTTTTTTAGTATCTCATTGGTTTTTGTTTTTTTTTTTTAAAAATAATCCTTCAGTGGCAGGCTGTCACCTGGACAGAAGGTCCCCAATATAGCATTTAAAAGCTGAGCTTATGATTTATGTTGGGATTTTCTGGCATTTTCAGTTACCGGTTGAGGGCCTCCTTTTGCTGAGTGCTGTAGAAACATAACGAAGAGGTGATTTCTGTTCTGAAGGACCTAGGCTAGGAAGCTAGTGAAAGCTTCTGTATGCTTTCTAGAGCCTTGTAAATTGGCTTTATTTCCTGGCTATTCATTTAAAGTGTAATTTTTACACACTACACTACTACTGTCGTTGAGTACTTTGGGGGATTGAAATTGGAATCTGTGCTTTGTAAGCAAGTAGGTGTGTCTGGCTGGCTGAGTTACCTTCGGTTTTGCAAGTTTATTTCCTTGGGGCTCAGTAGAACGTGGATTTGTTCATGGTGGGAGTGCTGCAAATCCTGCTTTTCCTCCAAATACTGCAGAGGAAGTGGGCATGAGGGTTGGAGTTTCAGTTCAACTGAGTAGTAACCTTTTACTTTGTATATTTTGTATAGGTATATTTTGGATCTGCAAACTAAGTGCTTTTATATATATATTTTTTAATTACAAGAAATGCTGAATAATTACTTAACTCTAAGTTGCCTCTTCCTCCCTCCCCCAACATCTTATTCAGTTTGCATATAAAGAAACTCAGGCTGACAGATGTTAATTTCCTTGCACACAATCAGACAAGAAATCTCTTGGTACAGAATAAAAATTGTTGGTTTATTGCATCCTGGTTCCTAATTGCAAATCTTCTGATTTGGAGGCATAGAATGGTTCATGTTGGAAGGGACCTTAAAGCTCATCTAGTTCCAACCCCCCTGCCCTGGGCAGGGACACCTCCCACTAGACCAGGCTGCTCAAAGCCCCATCCAGCCTGGCCTTGAACACTTCCAGGGATGGGGCATCCGCAGCTTCTTTGGGCAACGTGTTCTAGTGTCTCACCTCCCTAAGAGTAAAGAATTTCTTCCTAATACCTAATCTAAATCTGCCCTCTTTCAGTTTAAAACCATTACCCCCTGTCCTATCACTTGGCTTGAAAGAAGAGGGTTAAAGAAAAGAAGTGGTACTGTAGACAGTCTCTTTCCTTTACTAATATATTGTTAAATTGAATTGGTTTTCCTAAAATATGGTACACTTACTGCATTTGAAGTCTGTTTCACTTGAAGGTTCTCAGTGCCTGTAATTCATTTTAGTGACTTTTAAATGCTGCAGGGTGAAGTTAGCTTCAGAAGTATTGTTTTCAGTAGTAATTAAAAATGGGATCATGTATTACTCTTGTGTCTTAAAAGTGCTATTTGTCTTTTACAAAAACATTTAGGCAGAATAAACTTGATGCTGCTCCCTTTACTCAGATCACCTTTATTTTTAATTTGGAAACCCTTGAGTTTATAGCAAGGCATAGGCTATTTAATATTAAATGTGCAAAATATTTTTGATTATTAAATGTGATATTTTGGAAAACCAAACTTTCTCTAAACCAGTGTTTTCCTTTCAGGAGCTGTAACAGGTACAGTCTGTATATATGTAATACATACAAGAAACCTGAAAGAGGCATTTGTAAGTTTGGCTTTCTATTTCAGAAGAGGCTTCTTTTTCTCAGTAGCAAATAGGCCATGTGGAGGTACTTTACTGGTGGGTGGGGATGGTTTATTTTATCAGTATGTGGAGTAGTGTGCTAGGGTGAGCAGAGACAAAGTGAAGGGCCAAAACTTCGAAACTGTTCCTTAAATGTAGATCAGAATGCATAGTGGGAATTGAGTGACTGAGGCCATTAAATCATGGTAAGCCTTTTCTTTTGCTGCCCAGTGAGGAGGCATGGAGGATGTAGAAGTCCCTTCTTGGGTTCAAGATTGTGATGAAATTGGTCAGAAGTAGGATTTTAAATAGTCGCTCCTGGGTTGCACAGGAATTTCTGCAGCTTTGACAGTTTAAAGATGTCTAGGAGGCTTAGAGAATGAGTAATGAAATAAAGGAATTGTCTGCCTCCACCTTTCCCTCCATAAAGATCATTTCCCAGCCCTTGCTATGCCTGTTACTTGATGCAGAGGTACATGAGCCACATTCCACTGCATGTAGTGTGGATGAGTGAAGGGCAATCTCCTGCTAGTCAGTACCTCAAACTAGGACATGGTACGTTAGACCTGCTCTCACCAGTCAGCTCTTCCTGATTTTTTGTTAATAAGGGAAAAGAGATTGTGGGGAAAAAATGAGAGATAGAAGAGAAAGGAGGAAGGCTTTTTGGTTTCCCCCACTGCCTACTTTTAAAACGTTTAGTCTTTGTTATCCTTTTTGTCAGCAGGCCTCGCAGATTTAGAGCATTTGCCCCAGTTCAGTCAAAGCTTTGAGGTGTATGTTTGGCACAGCTTGAGGGCAGCTCGACAGCCAACAGCTGAGGAGTCGGACGTGAGCCCAGCTACTGCAGCTGGGAAGATGTCTCTAGATTCAGCATCTGGGTCGTTTCAGCTGCCAAATGTGCTCCACCTATGGTCATCCTAGCTGCTGACGTGGCTGGGGAGAAGACAGGAGCACAGCAAACTTTACAGAGGGAGTTGAAAGCAGAATCTTAATTGGTCTGGAGGAGGATGCTCTGCATGAGTGGCTTATGGAGTGTAAAGTGCAAGAGGCTGCAATGAAGTTTGATCTGAAGAGGAATTAATTGTGTGGAAGTTAAAATTTTGCTTTGCTCTAGCAAAAGAAATATTATCCATTAATGGCACTGAGCACAATAATACTTGTATGTGGGTCAATAGTAACAGCTGCCTGTTTGTTGAGGGCAGGTGTCCTGAAGTTTTAAATCTGCATCTGTGTTTGCAAAACTCATTGAGCTTTTCCAGTATATTACTGTAGGAGATTAATTTTCTTAGGAGATATGGATATCAACTTGCAGTATGGAGTTGAATCTGGAATGGAAAGCGGAGTTTGTTGCTTCCTTCTTCCTTCATTGTGGGGACTTGCAGAACATCGCCTTGGTAGGAATTTAGCTGGGAGAACAACATTGCCAAAGAATTTAATGTATGCTAATTCTCTGTTGATGAAGTTTAGCCCCTGGAAACGAGTAGCTGCCTTGAAGTGAATATTACAGCTCTATCCAGATACAGGTTTTCTGAACCTATGCCTTATTTTGCACAGTAGGAAGAAGGGTTGACGGAGCAACTGCATAAAACAACTTGAAAAAGTATCTTTTTTATTTCTTAGACAAGTTGTATTTTCCCCCCAAACTATCTGACACAGGATTTTGAAGTGACACTGAAAATGTCCTTCAATAACCAGTTGTTATAAATGGCAGGCTATGGACAAGACGGGAGTTAATTACAGCATCCAGCATGGGCTCTTCAGAGCCACGAGATCTGTTACTACAAGCCCAGTGCTCCAGCAGTGAAGCAAGCCTCTGAAAAGCATGGTAATGGCTTCAAAATGAGATTCAGAGTTTTGTTTTGGTTTTGTTTTCTTAATGCCATATTTGGTGGTTCTTCTGATGCTTATTCTGAGGATAAGGCTCTTATCACACTTTCAGATGTCTGTGAAACTTTTGAGGTTTCTCTGTTATCTCTTCTGTAGAGCCGCTTGCTATAAGTTACTGAATGTTTATCATGCTGGAGAAGAAAAAAATAAGAAACTTGCTGTATAAAGCTAAGTGTATCAAATGTGATTGTCTGGTTAAATCTGTGCTTGTTATTAGAAAGAGAAGGGCATCGGAAAAAGAGTTATTTCCAGTTTGCCCGCTCAAAAGGTTGTCTTGGTGTGAAAAGGTGTTGTGTGTCCAGACTTTGCTCCAGGCTTTGGTCAGTGAAGTCTGCAAATGGGTTAGGTGTAAGCTAACTCAATGTAAGGTATTCCTGTGGTCAGAAAGGTAGGTACTAAAGGATGTAGGTACGAGCAAACAATCTCTGTTGTGTTACTGTGTACTGTGGAGGTTGGAGAACTTGTGTGAAACTACAGATGCTTGCTCTGCCCTAGTGACTTCTTGGTGTAAGCATCCACTGTGTAGCATCATGAGATACAGTCTCAGAGTATTGCTCTTCAAGCCTGTGTCCATGTTGATAGATATATAGCTGATGGCTATTGCAAATGTTCATACTAATAATTTTTATTAAGCTATCAACGCGTAATTGCCAAAGTTTAATGCATGCTCGTTATTCTTACATCTAGAGAAAGCCACTTTACAGTACCAAGTCCCTTTAAAGCTGTGGGCAAAGCACAAGCAGTTTTTGTAGTTCATAGTGACCAACTTTCCCTAAAAATCTACTCCTGACAGTTTTGGAATTAATTTTTTCAAGAGAGGCAGTAGTCTTCTTGCACTTGTAGCTATGGTACTACATTCTTATTTTTCTAACTAGTGCCACAGCAGTGACCCACATCTCAGTATTTTTATTCACTACAATGTGCAACCACGTGAGCAATTATAAAACTGACCTGAATGGTGTCTATTTCTCTGTGCTTTTTGGAACAGCTGAGACCAGGAGCAAAAACAGATGCTATGATCCTTTTGAGAGCTAGATCTTTTCATGTTATATGTTCTTTTAGAAGCTTTTCCTGTTCACAGCCAGAGAGAAGTGCTTCTGATGAATTCTGTTAGAGAAGGGTTAAGTAGAGCCACGATCTGGTAACTGTAAAGATGATTTGTAGAAGATTCTGTCTTGAATTTTATGATCTCCTCAAAAGTTCACGTTTTAACTGAAATCCCTTTTTATGTACCATTTGCTATCTAGTATACTTTTCCATTTTAAAATGCAGTGCTATGCAGGGTCTTAAATTAAATGTGTATGATCACAGAATAGTATGTAATGAGGTCTGGGGTTGTTACCGATAATACATTAATCAGATTTAGGTTTGTATGCCCATGGAGCAGCTTTGCACTTGTTCAGGTCACTCTTCTCTTTTATTCCCTTACAAGTTTTCTATTTGGTTTTCTATAAATTGCAAGTAACTCACAGCAGTGCATTCTTTGCAGAGAAAGAAGCACCATAAAGCTCTAATGCTGGCTGGATGTTTTGGTTGCTCCTGGGGTAGGAATAATACAAACCACCAAACCTAGTTATTAAAGGAGCTGTTTCTTTTGTCATGTGGTGGCATGAGGCATCACAAGGAGGCATTAGGCCAAGTTTTGTTTCCAGCCTTGGGTCAGATGCTCTAAGTTGGCCAGGGCACAGGAGGATATTTTAGCACAAGCCTTTTGCTTGGTGGGCACTGAGGAACTTGTCGCTTACTTTGGCTGCTTCATGCTGCCAGATAGCAGGATTTTTTCCTAGTCTGTTGTTCACTGCCGCTTTGCTTGGTGCATCTTTGTCCTGCCTGGTAACAGCTTCTTCTATTCTGGTCCCATTTTTCTGCCAGCAACCACTTCTAGAGTGGTTTTCTGTAAATGGACAAACCCTTACAGTATTTGCTAGTTAAAGAATGCAAAATTTTTGTCATTAGTAACCTAAACCCCCCATTTGGAGTCTTGGCTTCAGCAACAAAAATCTTGTGGATTAACCACTTTCACCAGCAAGAGGCTTTCTGATGAGCTGTGGGAAGAAGTGTATGCTTGGCGGTAGGTCTGCAATAAACAGCTGGAATTTGCATGTGGTGAATTAGCACCAAATAAAATCCCCCTTTTTTTTTGCTTAATTATCCTTGCATACTCAAATGGATCTATTAAACATTTGTGCAATAGAAATTGGTAAAACCACACATTTACAATAAGCGGGTTTTGATTGTGCAGACTGAGATTTGTCTGCTCTGCTGGTGGCAGGGCCTGCCTAGGTAACACAGTGGCCTATGATCTGATGAAGGAACCATTCTCCTCCCTGACTCTTCCTTGACATGCGGTGATGCCCTGAGCCGGATTGAAGCACTCCAGCCATTGGAAGCCCTTGCTTCAACTCTGAATCTTCAACTACTTTACATTAACTCTGATTGAATCCTGTTGTTTTTTTGGATCCTAGAAAGCTGCACGTATAAGCAGCTGTAAGATAAACTGCATTTATATTTCACAGGCTTTTTCGTTATTAGTTTTCTCTAAAGAGGTTGTAAAAGGTAAAATGTTTCTGACAACTACTTGAAGTCCTTATTCTCGGAAGAAGACAAGAGAGCTAATGGGTTCCTTACAGCTGATGTTGCAATTCTTTCTTCCTTGCAATTTAGGGTGAGATTTCTAAAATTTTCAGTTGGAAGCCTAATGGAGTTTTCCAGAACGTCTAAGCAGGTGAGGCATGTAGCTGCCAATCTTTTCAGCACTGAAATGCTTCTCAGAACTTAAAAAAGTATTTATGAAGAGCTTGATTTTTGGGGGTCCTAGTTTTATTTAAATCTTGAACTTAATTTTCAAAACAATGAGGAATATTAGAAGGGAACCGGTGTGGATTTTAATGGTAAGTTCCCCCACCCTGCTCCAGTTCTTGAGAGAATGTGAAAGAAAACAGCAATTTTCAGCCTTTTCCTTCTGTTTGCTGTTTATCTGCTTTCTTGAACGCAGAATCAGTTTCAGGGGCAAGACTCTGCTCATGCTGCTAGTTATTAATTTCAGGCCGTGGCAATCAGACTATACTTCTAACAGTCAGGAAAAAAATACTGCCTCTGATTTCTTCACCCTCCCACTTCACTGTCTTTTGAGTCAAAGGGTTATCACAGCTGCTTATGGATGGATTTCTGGGTGCTATCTTGACATTAGTGTCAGAGAGCGAGCGGCAAAAGTTAAGCACCCAAATAATGTTTTAAGTGCCTATAAAAAAACACTTGTGTGAGTCCTTTGAGGAAGGAGCGTGGGTGAAATAGGCTACACGGAAATACTTCATTAGGAGAGAGCTGATTTGAATGAGGCTGTGGATTCTAAAACCCAGTCAGGTGCTTTTAGGGAAATGGCAGTGTCTGTGAAGAGTGAGATCTATGATAAGCATTTAAATAGCTTACTTTAGGAGGCAGAAGATACTTGGAGAACTTAATTTTTTCAGTACTAGGGAGATGAGGTTTTTAAAGTGGTAAATTTTTATTTTAAAAAAGAGAGAGAATATGGGGGGGAGGGAGGAGGGAAAGATGCTGTTAATTTCACATAAGTGGTTTTCCTGATACCATCTTTTTTATTTCTTTAAACAAAAGCATTAATTGGAACTGAGGAAGAAGTCTTTCTCTTTCTTAGAGACTTGGCATTTTATTTTTGGCTTAGACTGAAAGCTATTGTTGCTTAAGCTGACGCTAAACTGGCAAATCTATGAACTGGAGCCAGTATTGTTACTTGGATCTAAATTTGTAAGGACATTTGGTTGCCTTAGAATAAAAGTTGAGCATATAGTTTACCTCAAGGGCAGAGTTGTACTCTAAAGATTATTTGTATAGGTTTATAGCTGAAAATGTTGCTTAACTTATCAACACATGACATTTAAAGTAGCATATTGGTGGAAGGGAGAACTAATGGCAAATTATGATGAATGTGTCCAGTGGTCATACAATAGACATGCTCTTCACCCGCAGGCTCGCTGCTTTTTGGCAAAGGGCAGAGCTCTCCTACAGCTGCAGCGAACATTGCAAAGAGGAAAGTTTCTACTGAAGACTGTGATTTTTTGAAAAATGACTTTTATTGTGTTTTTAGAGAATGAACTGTTTGGTGACAGATAAGACTGGGCTTAGGTATGGCTGGTATCAGTTTGACTTAGAATTTAATTTTAAGTCACGTTACGAGAGCAGTGCAAAACTGCAGGCACCTACCTCAACTTACAACTGATTTATACTGAAATTGGGACTTAAAATCTAAAAATCAATCTAAATAATTATATCAGTCTAAACAAAAGCAGTGCCCATACAGCAGGTTTTCCTGATTTAAGTGTAGCGGTTTGCTAAGGCTTACTTGCCCACAAAGTTTGCTGTCTTTTAACTAATTTTCCATGTAAATTTTTGGCTGCTGGCAGGGAAGGAGAGCCACTTTCTCCACCACCTGTGTGGAAGGAAGTTCTTTTGGAGAACTTGTTGTATCTGCTGAGGAATAGAGAAGTAAGAAAATTTGATATTTGACATGGCAGCTGGAAATCCAGCATGTGTTAAAGGATTTTATATGTTTGAATAGAACCAATTTCAAGATGTGAGTTAGCAAGGACATCCTTCAACCCAACTACTGTATGGTCCAAATAACTTTGCAGGCTTTCCTGTCTTGTTCAGGAGTTGTCATGTCTATAAATTACCTAATTTAACTAAGTATTGGCCATAATGCCTGAAAAAGTTTGGATGAAGTCTGGTAAAGGTGAGAAAGTGGTGCCTAGTCTTTGGTGTTCAGCAGTCATAGTAGTGGTGGGTAGTTGGGACTGGTGTTAATGATTTTCCATTTTGTCTTTTCTGGGAGCTGTTACTTCTGCTTAGTTACAACCCTCTGCCTAAGTGTGAGTGTCTCCATGCTTCCCTGGGATCATGGAAGGGTAATGCTACAACAATGCACAACAGAAAATAGTTCAGGTGAAACACAAAAGTCCACGCCTATCAACTTACTCTGTTTTCTTACTATTCCCTGAGTTGTTACTGTTGCCTCTGGAATTGAGGTAACTCCCAAACAAAAATGACAAGGGGTTAAGGTAGTGAGGCAGCTGTTGGAGAAAGGTGATCTGAAGAATTCGTTGAATATTGGTTGATAAATGCAATATATTCCATGTTTATATACTTGTGTGGTAGCAGTTATAATAACTATACCCATAGTGTAGATGTATGCATCTCATTTAAGATATCCCTTAATTCTTCTGTGATTTACACTAGATATTTAATCATATCTGATCCTCAAAATGTATCTGTGAGCTAAGGAAGTAGCATCCTTGGAATGCATTGGGGGAACAGATATATAGGGAAATTCTTCCTTAAATTGAAAGTAGTCTTTTTCCCATTCTTTCTTCAAATGCTATTTATTTCCAAACTGGACTGAATGAAGATACAGTATAGGTGTTAGACCTGGGCTAGATTTAAGTCCATCCTTTTTATATTCATAAGAAATCCAGCAACAGGTCATTGGAAAGGGGGGACTGCTTCCCCGTGGATGAGAGCACTTTGCAGTGCTGTTCCATCAGCAGGGAAGCCTCAGCTGCCCTTGAGGACAGGGCAGGAGAGGGGTCAGTCAAACACCAGAGAGAAGCAGAACGGAGAAATCCTACTGCAGGAGTGAAACTGAATGGACCAGAGGAAGAAATGAATAATTTATTCACTTATTATTAATTATGAGAAATTGCTTGCTATTCTGTTTCAGTAAACTCATGCTTTTAAAGAATAAAATAAAAAATAATGTGGGAGTAACTGCTTTAGAATACCAGTATAGGCAGAACTAGACTGCTCAGGGGTTAACGGAGTGCTGTGAGTGGTTTTATTTCTGAGTCATGCAGTCATGCCAGTCCCACACAAAGGGAAACCTTTAGACCATGTATCAAAATCTTCTGTATAAAATCTGAATTTTCAACCAGTGACTAAAACCATTCATTGTTACATTTATTGAGGGACCTTAGATTAAGTTGTTTTAATTGTGAATTCTTTCAAGACATTGTAGTAACAAGTTGAGTAGGGTTTGAGCTAGGTTTTTACAGGAAAAAAAGCAGTGGCCGTTCTGTAATTCCTCAGGCATGGTTTGCTTGCAAATACGATTCCTGCCTATCTAATTTAGGATTGAGTGGAGAGGAAGAAGTTGTTGCTGATGATGTTAGTCATTACAAAATAAAACAGGTTTCACAGGAGAAGAGTAAGAAGGGAACATATTTCAGGGTATAAAAAGCAGCAACTAGATTTTAAGAATTTTGTCCATCTCGGGCTTTGAAACTTCGTCTCAGACAAGGGGTGTAGCCATTGCCGTGTTCCGGTGTCTCCTTTTTTATTACCCAGCACTTCGCTCTCACAGGCAGGTGATGAGAAAACCTAACCCTTATATAGCATTTTGATTTGTCAAGATCTGAGCCCTTGTCTCTGTGGCTTGTTCTCTCTTAAAAGAAGACACAGAGATGGTCCTACCTCAGTCTAATCGATATCCTGCAGGAATTTTTAGCCAGTTTTCTTAGTGTAGGAAATTAGTTCAGATTCAAAGAGTTGCCTTTCCAACTAAGTGTCTTGACCACCCTTAAGTTGTGGAGTATGTTGTTTTTCCTATTCTGCTGAAGATTCTATTTTGTCATAGTTACCTTTTTTCAGCACAGTGAACAGGACAGACCAGTTCTTGGTTAAATTGCTCTTCTGGTACGAGGCAGACGGAAATTTTTCTCCTAATTCTGCTGGTTCATTTTAGTTTTCCATAGCCGAGAGGGATGAACAAACCTGTCACTTATTTTTATTTCTAGGAGGTGGGATGGGTGAGTTTATCAAAATGTGTTTTGTAGAATATCATTCAGAGGAAGAAATCCTTAGTATCCCAGAGCAGGTAAGCAGTGACTGTTATCTCAGCCAAGCAGATGCTGCTTCTGTGGCTCAGTGAAGTTATGGTTGTTGCAGGAGTGTGCCAGCCAGGGAGAAGACATCATCTAAAGCCCATGGCCTGAAGGTATGAGTATTTACCTGGGAGGATGAGGAGCAGATGGCTGAAAACTGGTGGTTAAAAGGTTCATTTCCCGTATTTCTGGCAGACATGTCCCTTTTCCTAGGGCTGCAGATGCTTGTTTGCTTGCTTGCTTTCTAAAGCTGATCTCTGTATCCATGAGGAGACTCACAGGGTAAATTCATGCATTAATCCAGAGGTTCTCTTCCTGGCCTGTCATGTGGAAAAATGAATGTGTTTGGGCACACTTTCTAGGTTTTAGGCTTCATCTCAGAACATCTGTGTTTACAAGCAGGCCATTTTCCTGTTACAGCTGCTCTCCTTTTGGCTAACTTCCTTCTTAGCCCAGTAGTTTTGTCACTGACCTGACTGAGGAGAAACGTGTTCATAGCTGACAGGCTTCTGCCTATTTGTGGAGTCGCTTCTTTGCCCCATAATCTTCTACTTGGTATTAGGTCCTTATGCTGGAGGGGAGGCTGCCTGGCATGTTAGCCCCCTTGTGAATGCAAGGGAACAAACTGCAGTTACGTTATTGGAGAGGCCACTGGGCGTTTCTTAGTCTCTGCACTGTCCTTCATTTTTCTGCCTGTCTCGCTTTAGCTTAATCAGCCGTCATGTAGATGAGAGCAGGAGGCCATCAGGAAAGAGGGGATGGTTGCTTCAAAGCTGTGTGCGTTGTTGTGCTTTCAAAGGAGTGCAGATGACTGATACTGGATTCTGCTGTCCTACAGCCTGGAGCAAGGATTGGGTCCTTAAGGTCCCAGATTTGGTGCAGATTGACCAAACCATCGAGCTATCACTTGGACAGCTAACTTACTGCCTTTTCTGTTAGCTAATCCAAAGCGGAAACTACAACAGAAGATAATTCTCTAGAGCTGGTGAGTCCCTATAAGCACAACTAGTGAATCTGTCATCACTTGCTGTGTAAGAAGCCAAAGTTAGCCTGGAGCATTGTTCTTTTATGTAACGGAGGGGAAGTGGCTCTAGTCCAGGTGATCCAGAAGCCTGAGGAGTCAGACCATCCTGTGATGTTGGCCTGATTAGCTGTAAATAATGCTGGCGCAACTGCCCTGTTCTGTGCCTTTGCCCTTTGCTGTTTTTTCGGTGGGAGGAGGGGGAAGGACATGCTTTTCCTAGCTCCTTGGATATCGCCTATGTTTATGAATGGGACTACCTGTACCGTGATCTGCACAGAACTGGTTTTGGCACATGCAGGGAATGAAGTATAGAGGGAGAGAGCGGGTTTATGAATGCTTGTAGAGAAGCATCTGGATAATTAACTCGGCCATTAGGTTAGGAGTATTTAAATCCTTAAAGACATTTTCTGTGGGAAATACAGGGTAATCATCTCCTCAGGCACCCAAGAGAGACATGGTTAGATGCTGGCTTCTGCTTTAATTGCTCATCAGGAATTTTGGTGTTGTTTTTGAGTCTCACACGGAATAATTTATTTGGTATCACAAGGATTTAAACCTGCCAGGGTAACACCATCATCACTAGGCCACTTTTACTAGCTCATCTGTCTCCACTGACAAGCTGGCGCGGTACAGTGAGGGCCCAGGGCATTTTGCTCTTTCAGTCCCACAGGAACAAATGCCAGGCAGCAGCGGGGACAGGAGCGGACACTGACCCAAGTCACAGAGGGTATTCCAGGATAGCGCAGTTGCTCTGTTTCAGGTACTCTCATGGGAGCATCCGAAGCCTTGCAGATTAGTTAACCTTTCCCATAGTTGCTATAAGTGAAAGGGCTTTGATCTATGAATGAGCCCAACACATGGTGCTTGCTCACTGTATGTTAACAGCAGAGAAGTTATTTTTAGCTCCTGAACTGTTTTTCTCCTTCACTATTAGAGCTGGAAGACCTTTCATCCTTAAGACAGGCAACTGTTCACTACATAGTGTATTTGGGACAACATGCTACGTAAGGTTAACACTGCTATTGGGAACATTTTTTTTGCAAAATGGGTAAGTGGCTTTTTTAAATAGACGTTAAAAATATAAGTAAAGCAGTTAGTTGTGTTTTAAAAAGAACTGTTATCTTTGGAACATGTAATTTACAGAACTGACTGCAGTAATCCTTGATTTAGAACAATTACTGCACTAAACTACTTGCTTTTTCCCTTTAAAAACAACAACAAAAAACAAAACCAAACCCCAAACCAAAAACCAGACAGGTTTCCAGCAAAGGCTGGAATAAATGACTGGAACAGAAAGGTAGCCAAGTCTTGCAAAATTCCAGTATACCATTGCTGTTCTCTCAGAGGTCTTTTCTCCTGCCATCTGAGAGCATTGCCTTGCCTGGTCACTTGTTTCATTTTTTTTTTTTTTTTAATGTAATCACTAGTTGCTAGAAATAAATGTTGCAAGAACTAATATGGTGGTTACATTCTTACAATCGGTTTGGTGTGCCGTGCATGCTGGTTTAAGAGGAAGCTGTTTTATAACATTTTGAATTATGAAATTTCTTATGCAACAGTTTAAGGGTCAGGTATAAACAATTTAATCAGAAAGCTTCCTTAGGCAGTAACTCACCTATGTAATTTCTTGTAGCTCAGGCTTGACTTAGTCCAGTCTCACACCACACAAGACGCAGGAGCGAGAATACAAGGTCTGCTGGTTCAATGTACTGTTCGTAATACTTCTTTTGCAGCGGTGCTCACAAACTATTGAAATAGTTTATCTGTGGCTACAGTGGTTTTTTTACCTTTAGAGGTCCTTTAGTAGAAGTCAGGCAGCTGTGTCTGTTCAAAGCTGTGGAATACCAGTCTCTGAACAAACGGGGAAAGGTGTCAGAGAAGTTTCTGGTAGTGTTTGGGGCTTGAAAGACTCAAATGCCCACGTTTTCAGTTTTGGAGGGTGCAGAGGAGCTGCTTGCTATTGCATGAACCTCTCACGGGCACCACTGGCAGCAGGCAGGTGATGCCGACTCTCTGCATCTGACACCATGAAACCAGGCCCTCCACAGCTCATGCTGCATCCAGCTCCAGTCCCTGACTGTGGGATAATTTATAGAGCTATAAGAAATTTAACTCTAGTCTCCGACCCCTTGTGTGGGCACGGACTGCATCCAGAAAGAAGGGAATCCATAATCCTAATAATCAGCTTAAAACCACTGCTGCGTTCACTAAGATTTTAATAGGAAACTGAAGATAGAGGGAGGGATCACAGACCCTGGGACTTCCACTTGGGACAAATCTAACTGAGCAGCAAAAGGGAGCACCGAGCCTACCCATTCCTTACTCCTGGTATGAAAACAACCCACTGCTGCTCTCTTTAGGAAGAAAAAAAGAAGCTTCTTCCAAACAGCCGAACAGACACATTGCATTTCCTACACGGGAAGAATGAGCCAAAAATCTTCCGCCTTAGAAGCGACTGTGTCTTCCTGGGCTCGTTTCTTACCTTCGAGGGATTCTGGCGCAAGCCAGTCTCATTTTTTTTCAAGCCAGACAATTGACTTTAGTTTTATTACAAAGCTTTTATTAAAAAACAGATGCTCAGCACATTAACTCAAACTGGAATGACAAAAAAAAAAAAAAAAATCGGTTGACAGTATTTTTGGCAAAGGCTGTGCCTTACTATTTTAAAAAATGGGTACATCAATGCTCATTTCAACAACTGGCATAAAATCCCACTAACAGGCTAACAAAAACAGATACAAATACAGAACAATTGAAGTAATAATTCAAGTGCTGGGCTTTTTACAAGGAGAAGGGGAATGGGTGAGAAGGAGAACTCACTGCAGTCAGATTTGCTGGATGTATTGCTTATGTATACAGAGTAGATGATGCAAGACTGAGGTGTCTACTGACCAGCTGACTGTTGTTACATTTATTTAGTTCTATAGGACACTGTATTATATAGACTGAGAGGCCACTATTTGTTACAAATAGTTTAACAAAAAAGCCACCTTTTTTCCATACAGGTTTTTCCTCTGTCAGAAAAAAAAAAAAAAAAGGAAAACCCCTTTTATTTAAAAAGTATTTCAGATTTCTGACACTTGTTTAAAAGCTCATACCTAGTAAAATATACACCAAAGAAATTACAAACTAAAAGTTAAAATATAAAAGCATTCAAGTTTCTTAGAAAAGCTAAAACCGAAATTGATCCTGTCGCACCATTAAATAAAAAGAAGGTTGAGTGTGTCGTCCTGGTCCAGGCAGATTCCATCCCTCGATGCGCTGTATGGGGCAGCTGTGGTCTGCGTTATTCTGGTGGCTGAAGCAGGCAGAGACAGCCATGCTGCTTTGTTTGCTGCCTCGATATGGACACAGATGAGACGGGGGATTAGGAGTGCAAGGCAGAGGTGGAGTGAAGACAAAAGCTGCTCTGCTGACCCAGGAGCTCATTTGCTCTATTTATATCGGGGCTGGACCTCGTGACAGTGAAGGATTTTGGCAGTGATTGTCTTTATGATTCAGTGTCTCTAGCAGTGACATCAGGGTGAATGACATCCTAGACAGACTCCTTGGGGGTGGTCTGTGTGGATGAAGGACACACCTAGGGTTTAACAAGCTTCCATCTCCAGAAGGGGTCCTGGTGTCGCCGCCTTTGCTTTGCAAGTTGAGAAAGCATTTCTTTTCCCACCTACAGGGAGAGAGAGAGAGAGATATAAAGACTATATGAAGCCTTTTTTTCTTTTCTTTTCTTTTTTTTCAAATCATTTGAAGAAGCTGGTGATGGGTCACTGTAACTTTGACACAACTCTATTAGTGGAATGTGCATTTGCAATGTCAAAGTTAAGTGCAGAGTATTGGTACTTGCTCATGCTTTGAGTCTGCAAGAATATTTATGGGGAGAACTTTGGACTGTAAACAGATGTCCACACCAACTAGAAACCAACTAGAAAGGTGGGGGTTTAAGCTATTTAGACATTCAACATATTAGAGAAGTAACTCCTTTTTGTGGTGGATTTCATTTATCTACAACATTTGACCCAGATATCTGTGACAAAACTAGACATCCTCAGGCTTTGGTACTACAGGGGTTGAGGTCAATTAAACCTCTACTTCAGAGCTTCAGTCTCTAATCCCTGCAGAAATGAAGAAATGCTGTCTTCTGCAAGCAGCTGAGTAGAGGAATGTGGTGGGTGAGGCGCTGTGTGTGAACGCTGACCCTACCACGCATCCACACGACTGGGGAGAATTCGTTCTGCTCTTCAGCAGGGTAGGGAACATCTTCCAGTTGTGTAACAGCCATGGGCCTCTCACCTAGCAGTAAAGTTCACTAGGATCTTGGAAGGATTTATGCTCTTACAGCATGTGAAAAGGCCGACAGCGCAAGCCTTACGTACAGGCATTGCTCATCCAGAGAGGAACAGTTCTCCATCATTAGGTCTCTGGGTTACATCATCTGACTTATGCAATTGCTAACTCAACCATTGCCCCTGCCCTTCTGACCCAGACAACGGGTTCGTAACAGGGACTCCACCCAAAGACTGCCTAATGAGCCAGGCGTTTTTCCAAAGACGGACATGTGCTCTCCAGTAATGGTCTACAGGATTATCGGCATCTCAAAAAAAAAAAAAAAAAAATCCACGTTAACCTCTAGGCCTCCAGGTACTACTCAGCTGCCAGACAAGTAGAGGGTTCAATGAGCAGAGCTTTTTGATAACGACCAAAATGAGCACAGGAATGCGTTTCGTTGGAGAAGGTGAGTGAATTTTCACCAGAAGAAACACAAAATGCTTAGTCACACAAAGAAGATCCTCTGCCAGCATCTTGAATCATCCAAGGCAAGACAGAACAAGTTTATGAAGAAATGGTTTAAACCACAAGTCAAACGTCTGTTAGACTAATCATAATAGATAGACTGCTTGAGCCTGTAAGAGCCACCATCAGAGTTAATCAGCAAATATAACAGGAGCAGTATTTAAACCAGGGCCATTTATAACTGGGCACACACCTCCCATCTGCTGCAGCTTCTGTGTAAGGTGTTAGAATGCAAGACATTTTGCCCATGCTCATTTAGTACGGCTCCTGAGTACGGAGTTACACGGGCTAGAATGTACTCCAGGGTAGAAAGCCTCCAAAACTGATTTTGGACCCTTTTATCTTAGTAAGCTCAAGCTGAGGCCCCAAAATCTTACTAAACAAGCTGACTCCTCATCAGAGGCCACCCACGTGACCATTGTTTTAGTGGAAAGTTGAGGACACCGGAGAAGTTTAGCTGCAACTAAGTAAGGGAGAAAGAACAAGCACAAGTTTATATCAAACTGTCCTGTATAGCTTTAATTTGAGGGACTCTCTCCCTTCCCCCAAATACCACCACCCCTGATACATAATGAGTAACTTTTCACCTGCTGGTGGTAGCCACAAAAGGACATTTAAAGCCACTGTGGCCTCTTAACCAGCGCAGCTGAAAGTCCACTGGCAAACCAGTGGTTTCAACCGAGGTGGTCTGTATTGACTAATTCAGTTCCTATTTCCTCATAAAACCAGCCCAAGTCCCAACTAAAAAAAGCATTCTGAGCTTCCTGCCTTTTTTTTTTCTTTTTCTTTTCTTTTCTTTTTTTTTTTTATAAAGTAGCACAGTGCTCCGTAACACATGGGGATCAAAGCGCTGCGAAGGGCTCTACCTTTCCAAGGAGCACGAAAGAGAGGCCAAGCAAACAGCAGAGGAACACTGGGGAGAGCACCCTGCAGCTTTATATTTATTTTGTGCCTTTTCATCCCGGATTTTCAAAGGTTTGGTCCAGGTTGCTCTTCCTGGGAAGGTTTTCCTCTCAGTCTTACATGAAAACATTCAGCTTCCTGTTGAGGAATGGCCTTGAGGCGCCAGGCCAGTAGTTCACAGCAGTCTGATACAAGCGCCGTGATTCAGAGCTACTCCCCATTAGCAGCCAGGAATGTCTACTTCACCCAAGGAAATGAAATGCTCTTCTGTTGAGATGGTTCCCTGCCTCCTCCCCCCTTCCCATACCAGCACGCTGTCTTTGAAGTCAGGAGGTTAAAATAACGACCGCGGCCCTGCCCTGCCCCTCCGCTTTTTCGAACGGCAGCCATCGCTTCCCTCGCAATCCAAACGCAGCTTTCGCAGCCCCGGCCTCCTTTCCGTGGCGCCTAATGATGCCCCGCTCCGACAGTGGCTGCAGATACTGCTGTAATTCTGCAAGGGGTCAGGCCCAGCGCAGCCCAGAATATTTTATACTGCGGCACAGCAAATTACACAGTAGCTGCCCTGAAAACAGCACCTAGAACCCAGCCGTTCCCCAGCTGCACATTAAGGCTACACGCTGGAAATTGCTTCCACTGCTGATAAACCGAATCATACCTAAAAAATACGAATGACGCTGGTGTTGCCTTACAGATATAAAACAGGTCAAATCAGGATTCTTTTCAAGAAACCACAGGCATGTGCTAAGGAGACTGAAGACTTCCCACATCTAAGGCTTCACTGGGGGGCTGTAGCTGAAGTCTGGCCAAGCGAGGCATGCCCTAGCAAAGCCCAATCCACAAGTGAAGTCGGCGCAATCAAAGACTGCAATTACAGCTCCCTGGCTGTGGTTAGGCTTCAAAGAAAGTGCTGCAAGTCACATTTTACATATGTGAAGCCTTGAGCCCGAGCCACAATAGGAGGCACTGTCTGTGCCATTTGCAGTGTACATCTGACTGCAGGAGGAAAGGAGGGGGGAAAAATCCCTCAAACCACCCCCAGAAAGAAAGAGAAATAAAATTCAACACTAATTCGGTGTAAACAGAAAAGCCTTACTACTGAAGTGATAAAACTGTATTTCAGGAATTGCTACAGTAAAACGAAAGCCTCCTAACAAGCTTGGGCTCAATGACTGAGGGCTAGAGCATCAGAGGGGGACCAGAAGTCCTCCCCTTGCTTGGGAATGAGATGGATTGAAGGGTGGGTCTGCAAGGGCCTTGTGCTCCTCTTCTAGTCTTTAACTCACCTCCATTTTTCTAGAACAAGGGAGAGGATCATGGAGCTTATCAGAGAATCATAGTATCATCAGGGTTGGAAGGGACCTTAAAGCTCATCTAGTTCCAACCCCCCTGCCATGGGCAGGGACACCTCCCACTAGATCAGGCTGCTCAGAGCCCCATCCTGGGGCTTCTACCACCTCTCTGGGCAACCTGTTCCAGTGTCTGACCACCCTCATGGTGAAGAACTTCCTAATGTCCATTCTGAAACGACTCATCTCTAGTTTTAATCCATTCCCCCTAGTCCTACCATTATCCGACGTCCTAAAAAGTCCCTCACCAGCTTCATCCAGGTCATGCTAATTGGAAGAGGTTATAGAAGAAAGTCAAGAGTGTCTGGGTTGGCACAGGAGTAAGTACAGAATAAGAGAGGTAGCTAACCCTTCAGAAAGTAAAAATTTTAAACCAGGTGCTTTTTTCTACATCTTTCCCCACCATAGGCTGTTTTCATACAGCTGCGAGAAAAGACAAGATAACATACAACGCCAGTTATATGTATTAAAAAAAAGAAGAAAAAGAAAAAAGGTCAGTCTCCAAAGCTGGCTTTTAGTCCAGTACTTCAAACAACGTGACAAACTCAGGGACACAGCAGCCGAAACCACCATTTTTATTTTGAAGTTTTTAAGTCCAAAATGAACATGTCTGACTTACTGACAGGGTTTATCCAATACTCCAGAAACTTGGGTGTGCAAACCCAGGTCATTATTTATCAGAAAGGTTCATGCTGTTCATGAAGCCCCTTTGTATTTTCTTTAGCAGCAGAGCAGGAGAGAGTTTCAGGCGCGAGCAGATAGATGCCGGCACTGCAGTCTGCTCCTCTTCCTGCCCAGCTGTGCCATGGTTTGCGGGCTTAGCCTAAACCAGATCCTTGAAATGTTCTGAGCAAACAAAAACAAACACTCCACAACCTTTGTTGTTTCTAAACAGAAAACCCCACCACCTCCTGACAGAACCCCAGTCATGTTAGTAATCCGATTTGCTCCAGGGTCCCACAGGCTGTTACAGCGCAGGGATGGAGGGACCTACGGGAGACAGGAAAAAGCCCTCTCTGCAAGAGCTGCATACCAGCAGGCAGCAGAGGAAAACCTTTTAAGCTGTCTTTGTTGCCGAAGAAATTACATAAAATTGTACCCTAAAACTGTAAGAGATACTGCCATGTTGAAGCTATTTCAAAAAACTATGAAGTTTTTGGTTTTGTTTTGTTTTTTCTTGTCCCCCTTGCTACTGTTAGCTTCAGCCCATTGCTGGTAACAGTGAACCCAGTCTCCAGTAAGAAATTATCCACTGGTGTTTCAGATGCCCAGAAAAAGCTACCCCTGGAGATACCTCTCCATTGCCATAGGTGGAATGTGGCCTTCTCACTTCGTGTCCTCTTAGCCTGGCCTAAGACAGATGCAGTGGGTGAGCAGCAGGAATACCTACACTCCCCAGGAGCCAGAGACCTCTCTTCCAGAGCAGGTTAGTGTCAGCACGGGAAACGCCCAGGTATTTTAGGGCTCCCACTTTGTGCAGCTGAAGTCAGTGATGCCAAAGCAGGTGTGGCTCTTATCAAAGGCTCCCAGTGTAGGCAGCGTGAAACTAGAAGCTTTATCACTGCGCTACAATCTTTAAAATGATCCTCTGGAAGACCCACCATGTGTTTTTCCTGTTGGGGTGGGAGGGGAGAGTGGTTCCATGTTTATAATAAAAACCAGACTGGCTCTAGACAGCTGTCTCTACCAGCTTCTTAAAGAAGAATAATATACTAAAAGTGATCTGCAAGGGAGGAAGAAATAGGCTTGTCCCCTTTTTGTATCTTTATAGCGTATAATAAGTATTCAGAAGACTGTTTTTAAAATTATTTATTTTCTAGACTGAGAGCTGTGAAGAAAGATGCATCTGTTCTGAAGTAGCAATTTCAGTGCCCCTAGTTTTCACCTGCTGTAATAGAAAAGACATGAGGTACTGGTAAAGTAAGTGAAAATTCTTTCAAAAGAAAAAAACAACATAGGTAAAGTTTCCTTTGTATATCATCTTTCTTGTCACAATTAAACGTAGGTTAGAATTTACACTGCCCTTTGAAAGACAATCCCAATATTTAAATCTTCTAGCACACGGAATAAATTAAATACTTGCTTTCATGCAACTGAAGGTAAGCCAGATGTAACTTGAATATCTTGAGCTTCATCAACCCTTTTACACTCACACATCCACAGGGCAACACTACACAGCCGGTGTCAGACAGCAGTACGCAGAAACCACTACAGAACTCAAACACCTCAACTTCGCTTTGATACAATTAAGTCATCCCATCAGAAAACCTCTACTGGTCCAAAATACACAACAGGAGCCTTGTGTGTCTCAAAAGATACACGTATGGGAAGAAACCCAACTATTCATCCAAACATAGGCTCACCTAGTGTCAAGACGAATACACACACCATAAAACTAATTATATGTAGTTATCTTGGCAATAACATTTTACCTCGTGCAACTTCAGGTATCCCAGAAATAAAGGACTGAAGGGCTCAAAACTCCGGAGTTTAATTCTGAATGCAACTTAACATTCATGAGGAAACACGTTGTCTTGCCTTTGCAAGGAGGAAGCAACTTCAGAAATGATGTGTCTCTGCCTGATTAAGTCTCCTTAGTTCCCTTACCCTCTGATCCCAGCTCTCCTGATGCCCGTGGAAGGAACACTAAGTCAGAGAGATGGTCGCTGGTACCATTTCCCTCATCGCATCTAAGCCTGCTCACACACGACACCCTAGTGACACCTTCGCTGCACAAATGCTCCCAACATTTGCTCCCAGCGCTGGAGCCCATGGTGGAAAGCTGGTGTCCTGAAAGATCAGACTAAAACCCCTGCTGTCTAACTGGTTGCTGGTCTCATGATGACTTGGCTAGACAGTGGTGCTCCAGCTGGCAGCTTCCTTCCTTCTACAGCTTTGCAATCTGCACACTTTCAAAATTTTGGATATGGTAGAGTCTTAACAAGCAGGTAAAGGACCAGGGATTTAAAAGATGACCTGCATAAAAAGTCTTTAAGTGGAGGATTAATGAACTGACTGGTATGAGTAGGTTGGCTCTATTAGCAGTGACTTTCGTGCCATCAAATTTATGTTTTGGGCGGTTGTTTTGGTTTCTTTTTTGTCTTCAGGATGTTTGGGTTTGCATTCATGTATATCAGAAGACCTCTTCAATGCAACGATAATCTCTAAAAGTCAGAGGCAGACAGAAACAAAACTCAGTGCTAGAGTCTGCTAAGCTTTGACAGAATTGCTTTTGAACACAGTTCTGGTGAAATTAGAGGACGGATTTCACCCAATCTTAGTCTCCAGAAACAAATGGCAAAGACTTTGACAATGTCATGACAACATGCTTTACAGCACATTCAGGAATACAGTATCAATTTCTCATTTTGAAATTTTTCATGCAAATACACCAGAAAATGAAAATGTAATACAGACCTGAGATGAACACTAAAATGCTGAGGTTTTCTTCCAACTGGGAATTAAACCACGTTTCAAAATCTTACGGTATCTTTACGAAACAGTTTGTTTCTACAGAGTTTTTCTCATGACCTTAGAATTCTTAATCTGGCGATGAGTTTACTAAATCCACTAAAATACACCGTTTTCAACCAGAGAAGAATGGTGCACCAGCTGTCAACTCCCTGTCCCCACCCTATCCCACAGGAAGAGTCAGAACAATAGTTGTCCCACTGTTCCTTCACTCTCTAGCCCAAGCCGCCTACTGCTAACAGCTCAGAAGTGAAGCAATGTGGGGTTTTTTAATCACTTGTAAATGTGGCTGAGTTCAAACTTCATTAGGCATCTCTAACGTCACAGCAGCATCTGCAACTCGAGTATCTTGGACAAAAGAAAGAGGTTCCAGACATGCACCTGCTGAGTTACCTACTTTTGCCCTTTGTCAGTGTCAGTTTAAAACATGAAACGCTGAAGGTAAGCTTCACAGCTGACCGCCCTATGAAGCTTTGGTGGCAAAAACTAATGTTTTGTAAATACAAAATCTTCTTGTTTCCCTAATCCTTTATCTATGCTGATTGTCCAGTTGAAAGTGTTCTGCTGGTTTTTAATTTGCAAAACCTATGCTTGGCGCCTACTCCAACTTCCCCTTATCCCTCACATAGTATCTGATTGCACAAAAAAAATCACTTTTATACCCTTCCTTCCCTCCTGCACTTCACAAGGCTTCTCTGCCAGGCTGGCAAAGGAAACTGGGGGACTCGGTCTGCTCTGCCACATCTCTCCCAGCAGGTGTCAGTGCCCTTCTGTACCTGCCACCAAAACCAGGAGGCGGCTTTTCTTCAGGTTTGCTCTTTTGACGTTTCTCTGGATGTCAGAGAGCCTGAAAGAGAGGAGATTTTCTATCTTTCACCCCGGCAAGATCAATGTCAGGTCAGAATGAAGCTCCAGAAGGGGTTCTATCTGAGGGCTATACCCTCTGTCTGTGGAAATTTCTATGCCTATCTGAAAAAGGCTGAAGTTAACCAAAGTATTCAATAATGTACATGTTTCAATCCAGCAAGTTCTCTTCTGTTCATTCTGTCCCTCTTGGCTATGCTGAAGGCAAAACAGGGAACAGGGAATCATGGGTCACACAGGAAACATAATTTTTAAAGCAAATCAAGGCACATCTCTGCACCACCATCACCACACAAGTTCTCACGCATGCTAACTTCTGCGCAAACCCTCCAGGCTCTGTTTAAAGCTTCTGAGCAGTCAAGGGGTATGGAAAGGGGTGGAGCATTTGTTTCATTTTCCACTACTCCAGCAGCAATTTCAAGAGCAGTGGACAAGCCAGGTTAGGAAACATGTGCCTCAGAAATCAAGGTACCACATCCTCTTTGCATTGCCTTTCTAGGATGCTGGCCAGAAACCCATGGTCAACCATGACCACAGTCATCAGATGGTTCTTTTCCACAGTATTCTGGCCGTAGGTTGGTTCGCTTCATAGCCTGTTTTCACAACCTCTCTCCATTTTATTTCTGAGTAATAAAGAAAGATAATCCAGTCACAGATTGTTTGTTACAACACTATCCAAAAAGCACTTCTGCACCAAAATTTGGCTCTAATTTCCCTGCAGGAAGTTTGAAAGTTTATAGATAATTCATTGTTTAAAGTTAAACGGTCTTCATCTGATCCTTTTAAGTGCTTCTGATTGTAAATCAGTATTAGTCAAGTTTTCTCATCTTTGAAAGCTTTGCTAATCTAAATGCTAACTGTCATGGAATTTTGCAAGCCACAAATGCACTTCTACAGGTTTTCTATTAAGCTTGTCTGTCACTCTTTTTAGCCCTTGAAGATATGATAAAAGACAACGTTACATTATGTAGCTTGTGAGGACCTCCCAACTGCTTTCTGCCATATGTCAAATGATGTGCCTTTTACAATTACCATGTATAGCAAGTCATAAGAAGGTAACTATTTCTGCGTTGCAGAACAATCAGGAGGTATGTTCATTAGTAGCCTTCTATTTCCTTTCTGATTTAAAAACATTCATGAAATGCTAAAAATCAGCTGGAAATCAGGAATTTCCACTTCTGACAAAGAATTGCTCCCATGTACGTGTCTTCTAGAAGGTTGTGCTTCTTTCAAAAAGGTGCTCAACAGATGATCTCTGCATTGTCCTTTATCTTAGCTTTCCTCAGTTCCCCTTTCCTCCTGGCCTCTCCCAAACTCATTTTTAGCATTATCAGGTCTTATGCCACTCTCGGTTGATTTCAAACGGAGAGAATAAATACAGGTTATTTCTTCAACAAATAAAAGTTATTATTTCAAACATTGCGTTGGGCCATGTCAATTAAAAACAAAATCCTGCTTGGGGACAGTTCCACAGCTCTTCAAGAATGGCAACATGCTTCAGAATACCCCAGGATAATTTAGCAAAGACTGGAGCACCAGCTCACAGTATTCCTAAAGCAGCCTAATATTGAAGTTGGTTTACAACGTGGCCATTCAGCAGGCTGGAGGAGACTGTGGAACTCAGCTAAATCCTCAACACTGAAGCCACAAGAAGCCTGCTGCTGTGCACAGCCCTGGGAAGAGGAGCAAATTAATGCTACCGCCTTGACTTCACCGCTTCAGTGATGTCCAAGCCTTGGACCAAGAGGTCCACCTTAAAGTGTTAGTGGACGGGGGTGGGGGGGAGGCAGGGAGGAGGGGAAAGCCACCCAAAACTTTCACAGTATCTTAAATCATTTCTGTTTGCATGTCTCTTCCGTTACTTCCCTCTGAACATCCCACCACACAACCCTCCCACCATTTCATCCTTCTCACTTACATCACCGTAATTACAGCCCTGGCTGATCTCCTTTGTGCTGATCTCGAGATTCTTTCTTTGGTCTTGCCACCTACTCATTTCTGATTCTTCTCAGATAACAGAACGCTTGTCTCCTTCCCAGACCTCCCACCCTCCTTCCCTCTCTTCCTTGCACCATCCTTACGAGCAAGAAAGCTCGTGTTTTCCTGTCTTCAAGAGCTCTTTGCGGCACTCACTGAAAGGCATTCCCAAACTTATTATCTCCATCCAGTAAGACTACAACAGCTCTGCTGTGGGCCTGGTATGATATTATGCTTGTGGGCAAAACATTCTTTGGATTAGGCTTGCAAAGGGCAAGAGTTTTAACCTTCAGAAGTTTACTTTGAAGTCTGGCTGATTCAGGTTCCCTAAATCATTCTGCGCATTTACTTCCAGCTACAGCACATCTGTACGTCTCCAGTGGAGAGCATTCACCTGGCACGCAACACTTCGGGAGGCTGCCTACATGCGCATATAAGGATGGAGAAACAGCACTCTCCCCTCGCGGTGGAAGAAGATACCTACTGTCCTCATACTTCGTGTTACAAACTGCACGAGGACAGAGGGACAGGTATCATCAAGTTTCCGCACTGTTACAGAGCTTAAGGGGAAGGAAGAAAGGAAGGGGTGTAGAGGTAAAAGGGACAGAGCGAAACCACACATACTTAGAACATTCATCCTCTTTATTTCAACACAGAGAAACTCCAAGGAAAGCAGTTCAGTGTAGGCAAGGCAGTCATCCTTAGATTGCCAGGAATCCAAGAAACCAGGTATCCCCCAGTTTTTTACTGTCACTTGAGCCATAGTTGTATTCTGATCCTAATCGAGTGCTCTGCATCAATTCAGATAAAATTACGTGTTTTGCTTACTGGTACCGTGTTAACATCAAAGGGAAAAATACTCAAACAATCACGGATCTGGGCATCTAAGCTGAAATATCAATTATAAAACTCAAGGTTAAAGCACTTGCGCTTTTTTTTTTAATAGGTATAATACTTAAGGCAGCTACAGTAACTAACGATACTTTACAGCTACATTTGTTGTGTAGGCTACAGAACCCAAATGCTGCAATCCGTATCTAAAATCAGCATGGCTCAGGCATATTGCTAAGGGCAAGACTGTCTGCTTGCCTGAAAACTTTTGCTTAGCAGGAAAAAAAATAAAGAGCGTGCATTTTGCCTTTTCACTTTACTTCAGCTTTAAAAAAGACCCCAAACAACCAAACCCAAAGTCTTAAACCCAACCTAGTTTAGACTAAGCAGCATAACGGCGTAACTACAGAAGAGGCTTGAATCGTGCTGACTGCGTGACGACGGACACACTGCAGGGAGCAAACGCGGATTTCTGCGGCTGAAAGTCCAAGCAGAGCAGAGGGCCAAGAGGAGGCCGCTCTGCCGACCGCTCTGAGTGCCCAGGGGATCGTGTAGACAAACAAGGCAGGGGGAGGGGGATAAAAGGCCCGTTTCCGTTATAATCCATAAGTGAGTTTAGAAAGCGTTATTTTTTCGCATGGTTCCTGTAATTCTCATGGATGTCCTCAGAGCAGTCTGAGTTAATTAGATGGTGTAGAAGCAACCATTATGTCAAACGAATGCCATTCCTACTAGAAAACGTATCACACTGAAAGGAAGAGAAGGACCAGCCTTTCAACACAAACACTGAGGAATGAGGATCTCGCTGTGGTACTGTGTGCACTCACAAGCAGACTGGATGGTGTTACTGGATATGTGTAATCACTAGTCATTCCACCTTCTGTGCTGATGACATGATACGGTATGAAGAGAGAAAACACATGCTGGAAATACAGCAACAAAAAAACCAACCCACACCACGCATGAAACACCGCCGTACCACTGAGGGAGAAATTCTTGATATAACTGAAATACTTCCCCATTTTCTTAGCAGATGTTTTGTTAGTATACAGGTGAATCATTTTTTTAAAAGTGTACCCAGCCAGCCAGCATCTTGTAGATGTCAGCACATGAAGTGTACTCTGAAGCCAGCATCTAACCTGCTCTTAGAACTGTGACAGTCTGCTGGCTGGGAGGGTTTGCACCCCTTAATAAACCCATCCCTGTGCTTCACAGGCAGACTTGCAGCCAGTCAGTGAGGTATGGCCAATTTGAAAATAGTAAGGTTAAGAAGTGAAATGGTGAACACCTAATAGATAGCCGGTATAAAAACCATCGTTAGTCAAAGTAACATTAGCTTTGGGATATGATACCTCTGCAATTTTTGCTAAATTCATATTACTGCATAAAATTTATAAGAAAGCTTATTTTACAATTCAGTTTTATCATCAGGAAAGCTTTAGAGATGTTCTTACCATGCTTCAGATGTAGGCAGCTGTCATTCTGGGGCCTGTACCTGTAGAAGATTGTTTTCCTTTAACAAATTTCTGTTACAGAGTTTTTGCACATTCCAAATAAGTTTGTTTGCTACAGTATTACATGGATTTTTTGGTGTGTTTTTGGTTTTGTTGTTTCGGTTTTTTTATGGTTCTTATACCAGCCATTTTTGTTGGGGAAAACAGGGTGTTTCTTTGTGTCTATATTACAGGCAAAGAGGAGACCTCACTGATGCTTTTAGCCAACCTACTAGACAGCTGTTAGTGTACACGGAAATGTAAAATACAGTGATAAAAAAAGTACAGTGGCTACAAAAAGGTCAGTGTAAACTTTCCAGCGTCCAATAATCCCACACAGTATTTGAGACGTAGCTAAATTTAACATTGATTGAGGAGAAAAGCAAAGGTAAAGCAGGACAGGGATTGCAGCAATGCAGAAGTTCAACCAAAGATGTTGATGCCGCCAGGACTGCTGCAGGGAAAGGCGTACGGGAGAGGAGACATGTATTGTGTGCATTTTCACAAGCTTGCATTCAAAGTCAAGTATCTTAAAACATCCATCAGAAGCAAGTGTTAGAGAAAAGCATGTAAAAATTAAATAGCGCAAGCCCTGTTTCTAAAAAACGACTGAGGTGAATGGTAAGTAAGAGTTGCTCATGGCCTACCTGATGCTGATTCCTGCAACTTTTCTCTCTTCCTCTTCTTTTTCTTCCCCTGAAAAATAGGAAATTTTAGCATTACATTAGACACACAACTTTTTTTGTTGTTCTGCTACCTCACATTATAGAAACAAAAGCAATCTGGACACTGAGAAAGGAAAAAGAATTGTTTTTGGGGTAGCTAAAACCTTTTCCAACCCACTCCCAACTGTTTCAATGGTAACAAGGTTTGCACTCGGCATCTATGGAGAAATACGCACATGAGCAACGTCCATTTTTATATCCACATGGAATTACAATTTCTGGCAGTTTTTCAACTAACGCTGGCAGCCGCAAGCATCTAAAAGACTTCTCGCGCGTAATAATCTGATGACACATATGTTGATATCATAATTTATGGCTCTTACAAGAACTCTTCACACATTCAGATACTTACACTGTCATACATGGCAACAGCAGGCAGGGTGTTGAAAGTACCTAGGACAACCACGACTTGTCCCCAAGGTGCAAACCAGCCAACTGTAACTGTTGTGATAACGCCCGTACCTCAACAAAAGCCAAGTCTCGGATGGCTGTGCCCGGAGAACGCGCTGTGCAACAGGCAGAAAGCAGTCTGCTGTACAGCGGGGCACCCTTAGCCTGACCGAGGTGCAGGACAGAAATGGACGTCTGGCAGCTGTCTTTCTTGGACACCACACTGGCACCAGTGAGCCGGGGCAGGCTCATCGTGCCAGCCCACGCACTCAGCCTTCTCCCTCACCCCCATCTACGGAAAAAGGCCAGAGCTGCCGGTTCGCACAGTCTTTCAGGAAACAAAAGGTCAGTTTAGACCCACAATTTTAAACCTCAACCATCTCGCATTGCCCTAATTACCACTTTGATATTGCTCCATATGTCTTCTCCTTATTGTCCTGTATTGTCAGTCAAAGCTTTTTTTGTTTGTTTTGAAAAAAAGTCACATGCATTTATATTTTAAAGAAGCCTTCAAGCTGCCGGGACAGGCTCAAACAGATGAGCTCTGGCAAAGCTCGGCGCAGTTGCTGTAAGCGGGACTGCAGCCCGCTGTCTGTCCTTCTGCCCCCCAGCTAGAGGTGACCCCCCCTCAGCACGGCTGGCAGCCACCAGCGCCTGTCCCAGCACAGACCGTGCCACGCACAGCGGTCACAAACTGGAAGGGCCGAGGTGGAGCGGACGCATCCTCCGTTAGCTGTCTCTGCAAGGCGGCGGGATGGACAGCAGGTGATGTCAGAAACCACCTCAAACCGCTGCACTGCTCGCTGATGGACCGCAAGCGAGGGCTCCAAATACAGCCTACGGTGAAGCTACGGCAGATGAATTTAAGTAGTCTCCAGTCTGCTCCGACAGTCTAGGCCTGCCTGACTCTTAAGCTTCTGTCCTTATTTATCCTGAGGCTGGCAACGGGGCTGGACAATGCCTTGTGAGTGAGCTCCCAAAGACGGGACCAAGACTAGAAGTTGGAAAGCAGATTTCAAGGGCTCTGGGAGAAGCCAAGTGATACGCTTCATCACTTAGGCACCAAGGCAACGCTTCTTTGCACAGGAGAGTGCATTAGTGCAGATGTTAACGTGGAAAAGTCATGGGAGGAAAAAGATGTTTTATTCCCTATAGTAGGCTGACTTCAAGTGCTAAAACATACTGAAAGCTGATCTGAGATCAATCTATGAGATACCAGAAGTGGAGGAACAGAAGGAAAAGGCCGGGCTGAAAACTACTTGTCAGCATTCCCGAATGAGGTAGTTTCTGACAACTCCAGGACACACAGACACCATCACATTATGAAAACACTGTGCCTCTCATGACTCTCACACAACTTTGCGGGACTACTTTGGGTGCCAGTAATTAAAACAGCAGGTTTCACACAGATATTGTCAACAGTTGAAGAGCAATGCTTAACGTTTTCTTGAAATTTCTGAACTCCTAAATAACCAGGCAAACCGAAACAGAAGAATTAAAACCAAGTAGTACACATTTTTTAATTGTACTGCTTTGTGACATTCTGCCACATGAAACAGAAGAGACGGTTATCTTTTCTAAGTCACTTACAACTCTCAAAATACTGCACTAATATCTGTGGTAAATTAATACAATTTCATTTTTTGACTGCTCAAGTTAGAAAAAATGAAGATTAAAAAAAGAAAGAAAGAAAAAAGAAAGATGACATATACCTGAAAATGTTCCAGTGATAAACTGTGATCTACTGTGATTACCTTACCACCACTGCAACAAACATTCCTGGAGAGGCAGAGAAAAGGACTGCAAGAGGAAGCTAGCAGCCTTCTCCATTGTAACATACAGGACTGGAGTTATGTCAGAGCTATGCCTCCACACAGGATGTAGGTTGGAAGCACATCAAAGGCAGAATTCATACCTGCGACCTTACACACTCAATGTCTATCAAGACATTTGAGAAACTGCAGGTCCACTGCTTGTACTGTATGGCAGTGGCATACAGTGGCAAAACACATCAGGTTCCCTAAGTCAACACCGCCAAGCATCACAGGGCAATCTTGAAGGCTGATGTCCAGTAAGCAGGACCTGACGAGGCTCCAAAGTGTTTAGATTTTCCAGCAAGTTAAGTTCAACACAATTGAAATCGCCTTGTTTTCAGGTGTATATCACTAAGACCCTATTTGTTCCCAAGCTCTGTTGACAGCCTGTTTACTGGAAATATATCCTACCTGCGTATGGACATGACATCTCATCTGCTAGAAAAGATGACTGTATAAAACAGACGGAAACAAGCTGCTAGGGCTTACAGTAGTGTCTGTGCTTGCAAAACTGGGCACGGATGTCGGCAAGACCGAGGCATTTGCTTCAGAGATGATCATGTGTCAATGTCAATGCCTTCCATGCCAAAGATCTCCCTTAGAGACTCTAGCTTCCAATGAAAATTTTTTGCTTAAGCTGAACAGTAGCTGTGCTGGATTGGAAATGTTGAGTATTTTGGTCCCTCAATCTTTGACATCCACAAGACATCACCGACGTAAAGAAATACTATTGTCCACCTAATAAAGTTGGAAAACCGAGCCAGTTATAGCATGCACACTTCCTATCACAGTAAATAATGCCACAGCTGATGGGGGGACAGAAAGGAGCACAGGTATCAGGCTAGAATCCATCTCTCAGGACTCCAGCTTGCGAGTTTCATAACATAACATACAACTGCACTGACAGCTCATTGTAAGCACAATAGTATAATTGTGCAGTGCAGGCTGTGCAACCTGCTATTAACGCTTCCTTGATATTTAATTATAAAATAAGAACAATTGTGAGTAAACTTCTTAGCTTCACCAAGTGGTATAAAAGCAGGATCTTATACAAATTCTGCAGGCTTTCTTTCAGAGATGGACCATACTGAATAACTTTCAGATGAAGTTCAGTCTGCTTTGAGACCCCTGGGCTTTCGGTTCTCTTGAGAGAGAGACACCCCTTTTTTGCTCAGGTCTAAAAAAGATTTATGGATAGGAAGTGACTGAATAGGAAATTATTCAGAATTCACAGCTGTACAGTAGAACATAAGCTTTCAGACAGTACTGGCCATTGTCTTACGAAAAAACCCACAATTTTCCACGTTAATTTTTCCCCCTCAAAAACTGTGACCTCCATACGAAGCACCTCAACAACAACAACAAAATCTCAGGTTTTCTGGATGCTTGAATGCAAATAAATATAAGGCTTGTATTATATGTTTGTTCTCCATCTCTGCATCCAGAACTTTCCACAAGGTAAAGAGAAAAAGAAAAAAGAATTAGGTAAGGGAAGTTAAAAAAAAAAAGCCTTCAAGTGAGTGACTTACATAGTTGTCTCTTGCAGACCAGCCTGGATAAAGCTGCATGTGTAGCTGCCTTTCTTTACGAGCTAGTTCATAATATTTCGCTTGTTCTTCACGGGAGAGAGCGTGCCACTGTAAATAAAATAAATACAGCATTAGACTAGGAAATAACTCATACCTAGGCAACAGATGACAGGAGCAAGTGTTTTTGTGACTTTGATTCAGTCCTTCCCCACTGCAAAAATGAAATTCATTAGCAATTACAAGCACTCGTGTTTATTAACCAACTTTCAGGCATTTGTCAGCTCTGCAACTGCCAAGTGCCTTGAGCAAGACAAAAATCATTTATGGAAACAGGGCTCACCAAATAGTTTACTCACAGAACCATGCTCTCCCAACACTGCCTTAAAAAAAATACCAAAAGAACTCAAAAGCCCAAACAAACAAAAAGCACCCTTTAGCTCCTGACAAAACTGGAAGATTTTATGTTGGTTTTTAAAGGGCAACAAGCTCCCCACCACAGAAGGGTTTGCTGTCTTGTTTTTAAGCAGCAGCTACACACAAATTTTCAATGCCAACGCAGAGGACTTTCTGGGCACCAGCAGCCCTCTGGGTTCCAAGATCAACCTCTAGAGCTTCAAGCTTCAAGTTACCTGCTTTCTGACTTCTTCTTGTTACAAAAGCAAAGAAAAAGGCAACTGCAAAAAGTTGCTACGACACTGAAATCAGAGAACTGTAGTCTTCCAAATTACATGAGTTGGCCTCTGTAGCCAAGTAGGGATAAACTTCCTGCTCTGATGTACTTTAAAGAAAGAAACGAAACAAAATAACCCCTCACAACTTGCACATTGAAAAGGCACCATCTACATCAGTATCTAATAATTTTGTTCTCATTGAAACACCTATCATAGACCTGAACAAAAAAAGAGTAAAGGCTTTTTATTTAGAATCAGATTTCACTGCTGCAGCATTTGACGTGTCTTCTTGTTTGATTTTGACAACATGCATGGGAGACTGGCGGGAGAAGATGATATTAAAAAAAAAAAAGAAAAAAAAAAAGATAGATGTGAAATCATTTAAGACAGTCATGGAAGAATAATTTACAGAACTAGGATTTCAGATCAGATCACATTTGTATGATTTAATACATCTTTTTGTTACACATCCGAAGAAGATGTGAACTAAAGGCACTTGTCGGTCTTGACTTGGCAAGTTCGATGTGTTACCGAGAGCGCAGCAGTTCAGCCCGTTTGCAGCTCTCAAACTCCCTGCGTGCAGTCCAAAGCTGGGAGGCAGGGAACATTGTGCCGTGGCATCAGAGAGCCCAGCAGCGTGCAAAGCATCAGCTGCCGAGAACCGAGGTGGTTCCTCTTCTGGAGTGGCACAGGGTATAGTAAATAGGGACCAGGATGACTGAACACAAAACATTTTATAATAATTAATCTCCAAGCAATTATATTGGATAACTCATGTGTCATTTGTAGCACAGTAAAAGTGGAATTTGAGAGACCTTCATGGAGAATGGTAACTTGCAAGGAGTTGTCCAAACTATGGAAAAAGCAGGAAATGGAGCACTGAGGCTTGATTCATTACCAAAATGGAGATAAATAAGCCACTGCCCTCATTCAGACCAAGAAAACAAGGCTGACACACTAAGCAAGACTGATTACTGAGGGAGTGAGAATGAAAACTTGATCCTAGAGGCTTGCACAAAAGAATGGAAAAGGCAAGCACCAAGATGTCCTTTGAGAAGAGGTAACAAGAACATCAGAGAGAAGGCAGAAGGCTGCAGGAATCAGGACCAGTATCAATAGATTTCTGCTCTGCTGGAGGGAGAGGAAGTCTTCAGATTGTAACAGAGAAGTTGCAGTTCAGGTCATGTACTGACTTACCACTTGAAAAGCACAGGGATTTTGGAGAGTTGCAGTGCCTCTCAATACTGCTTTAGTCAGTGAGGAGTTCACTGAGCAAGGGGATTTGAATAATCCCTACTCAAACTCAGATTGATACAAAAGTTATTCTATCTCTCATTTCCGAAACAGTCAAGGGCAAAACGGGCATTTGCCTCTGCTTCTTTCCCTTGGAAGAACAACACTGACAGAGAACGTGAAGTTTGTAATTGTGGGTTGGCCTGCATATTTTTTTTTTGGAGCATGGAAAGAACAAAACATGCCCACAATGCCACTGAAGCAAATGGCTCTCAGAGAGGCTTTGGGACGTATACTAGGAGCATCAGTACCCTGCTGCTAGATTTAGAGACATTCAAAACTTAGAGTACACAAATCCCTGAGCAACCTGATGCAACTGGCCCTGCTTTGGGAGGGTGCTGGACTAAATGATCTCCATAGGTCCCTCCCAACCTTCATGACTTTACTATTGGGCTACGTTATATTCACTTTTCAGTTCCACTCTGCTGGCACCCAGTGTTCATCTTTAAGTGATCCGCTCCTGCTCTGATGGACGCCAGCCTAAGAGAGGACCCAGAAGGTGATCTGAATGCTCCTGCTATGCGTGAATGAAGATATTTCATGCCTGAGGTGCTGACACCATGACATGAGTAGAACAGACACCAATTTGATGATCTTGCGAATGCTGAAAAAGGAAAATCAAGATACTGCTTTTATTTTCAGTTGCATGGTTTATCTTCTATAGCTAATTGGATAGTTGCACATTAGTTAGCACCTCAAGCAGAAAGTGAGCCATCACACCCAACCAAAGGGAAACACACACAAATTAGCAGCACACGCGAGTACACACACACCCTCCTCCTGTACGTACCCTTCTGCCAAGAATCTGGTTGATAGCTGCGCTTTCTTTCAGAGTACACTCTGCTACAACGTTCGCTCTCATTTCTTTCATGTACAACATGAAAGCATTCAGAGGTTTCTTAATATGAGGTCTTTTTGGCTCTTGTTCTTTTCTCTGTTCGTGCTGAGGCTTCCTAAAACGTGGTGGGGGAAAGGGAAAGGAGGGGGGGGAAAAAAGCATCCATTTACCTTCAGCCTAAAAAAAACCCAATGAAAAATTACCAACCTGCAGTTACAGTAGCATTTAAGTAGTAAGAATGAGAATTTCAGTGGTCATATCCCATCCACTTTCGTATCTTTTCAGAGAACTGACAATACTCAGGGAGGATGTCAGGTTGACATTCTGTAGCAAATAACATTTGATCTGTGAATCCGTTCCAAATTCATCACTTGTCCCAGTTCTCTTTTTGAAAGGCTATCACAGTACCCTAGAGGACCACTGCTACAGGCAGGAGGACAGCTCCTTATCCACTTCTTTTTTAAGCCTTTTGCCTGCAAGTACTAAGCAAAAGGGCTGCTTTTTACTAGTAGGTTTTGCAGTTAAGATCTTTTCCAGCAGAAGTTCATGAGTTCACACGCAACATCCACAGGTAGACAGGTCCATGATTATGTCTAAATCACGGTGACTGTTGCTGATAGCTAAAAAGTGGAATGAGAAATGGCTTCATGTCTCTTTGCTTTTCCCAAACAGTAGCCGACATCTCCAATTCTAGTTATAGGAGAAGAGTTAAAATTCAAAGAGGACGTGAAAGGCACTTTTTTTTAACCCCATTGACTCTTCTTGAGATGGAGTTAGTTCTCAAACATTTCTAGATTAAAGGCTGGTACAGAAAGGCAGACTCACACATGCATTAGCTCACTGTCGTTGTGCGGATGTTCTTGTTTTACTTGAGGTGTTACAATAGCTGGGTGAGGGATTCCAGTTGTGTGAGGGCCTGGAGGACCAGGAATCATGTGATGTGAAAACCTGTAAGAGAAAACAAAGGAAGGTCTGTAACCTCACTGAAGACAGGCATCAAACACTTATGACAGCAGTCAAACACTACGGAGCTTGCAATGGAAGACAATTCTTTAAGAGTGCATGAAAAACATTTGGCTAAGATTTGTGCATTGTAGACCACTTATTCAAGAAAAACCAACCAAACAAACAAATCCATCAATGTTTTGTTTGTAAAGAAGTTATTTTATTACCTTTCAAGCAAACAGTTTTAGCAACACACACAAAAAACACTGAACTGTTGTACTGTTGCACTGACTAGCAAAAAAAAATACACATTTCTTAACCAAAAACTGTATTTCCACACCAAGATATAAATATTCTTAAAATATCCACCACCAGCCAATGCAAAGGAGGGAACTGCCATGCAGAAACAAATAAAATAAAAAAGAAGAGTCTTTTCAGGAAGTCACTGATGGCTCTCTAAGATCTCTTACTTTTCAAGGTACTTAAGCAAAAAGATTTTACCATCACTTCACCTAAACCCACTATCCTTCCCTCAAATGCTTAAAATAAAAATAAACTAAAAAAATCCTGCATCCTGGAAGAAGGTGTGGAGGGGAGGAAGACAAGGAGAAAGGAGAGAGAGACTTTTGTCCTAAATAAACCTTCTTTTCAGTTGTACAAGAAGGAAGAAGGAAAAGAAAACCGAAGTACCACTAACTCAATCACCCCACCCTACTAACCCAGGTCATTCTCAAGGATAGCTGAGAGGGATGTTGAAGGTGCTGAGCACTGCAAGCTCAGGTGCAGCAGAAAATGTGCAGGCTTTATTTTGAACCGGGAGAAAGTACCATTAACATCAAAAGCAAGCTCATGCTCCAAAGGCTGGCTGAATGAGTGCTGGTTAAGGAATCACATCCAGCCTCTCCTTTCTCCGTTCCCTAGTCACCTTGCCCTTTTCCTTCACGCCATCAAAATAAAGCAAACACAAAGCCCTATAATCAAATCAGGTCATTTTATTATGGAGAAAGAACAGGTTTCCTTCCCAATCACCCTGGCAGGCACATGCTTATCATTCCCCTGTAAAGAAGTGAAGGGACAGTGATAATCTAAAGGAGCCCACACAAATAGAGGCAAGAGGACCCACTGCTCATCAAGTGGCTCGTCTTAAGTCCCCGTGCAAGAGGATGTGTCTTCTACAGGTCACACAAAAAAACCCCCCCAAAAATGGCATATTGCAACCTTGTGGACACCAAGCACAGGACGCAGAAGCTGCCTTCAGAATGCAAAAGCAGAGGAGAGGAGGTCTGGAGTGTGTCACGGCCAAGTCTCAGTTAGCATTGCTGGCTTGCACTTAGACATAAAGACACAGTGCCTGATTCACACACCAGTACAAATACACTGTGCTGGCATCCCCTTGCCATTAGTGGCTTTGGGCTATGAAATACCTACTTGTGAGCAAGTTGCCACACGGAGCAAATCCCTAAATGATTCAAGACTAGTTACTGACAACTTCAAAATTAGAACTAGAGAACACAGACTAGAATGACAATCCACCTGGTTGCATACTTGCATGAGCAAAACCCAAGGATGCAGACTATATGTTGCATCTAGAAATGAACTTAACGACTCATTTCAGATGAAACATCTCAATTAGTCGTTGACAATTCACCAGTGCTCCTAATTGCAACACGTCAGAGACTGCCAAGAAAATGATGAATGAGACCAGTGTGGGATCCAGGCAAACTGTATTTACACAAATATGTTAAATAAAAATGTACGCATAAAGTTTTAGCTGACTGAAAAGCAAGCAAAGGCAGACCAAGATGCAAGCAGAAGAGCAACCTGCCCTCTAATGCCAGCAGTTACTCCCCAGTCAGTCATTCAGCTCCTACACCTACCTGGACATGGAAGGGTCGACTGAGAGTGAGGATGGATAGGGCTGCCTGAATCCACTCGAGATGGGATATACAGGCTGACCTTGCCTGAGGTCACAGAAGAAAGGAACCCATCAATCATACGATACGGTATTCAGCAGTTACTCTAGAGTTGCAGGCACTTGATGGGAACTCAGTACTAGTCGTAAAAAATAGTAATAAGTAACACTTTGAAGAGTTCTGCTGTATGCAAAGCTAAGGAATATTTGAATGCTTTGGACTTTCTCCCTCGCTATTGAAAGATTCCCAGGTGCATGCACGCACACTATCTCTATCCCTCTCTCACCTAGCTTTAAAAACACTGTCTCTTAGGAAAGAGGCAATTCATTCCAAATAGTTCTACTGTAGATCACTGCAAGAACACCAGACTGAACCGATAAGCTAGAAAACCTTTCGAACAGTTTTATTAACTCTTTGAAAACATAGACTCTCTCCATTTGCATCTTCTATAGTGAGGTAAAAGTTGCCAGCTTTCTAAGGAAGTAGAAGTTTATTTGATAAAAAAAACCCGAGAACCACGTAAAAGCCCACAGCAACACAAGTCCATCTTAACTACTTAAAGTTCAAACTTTGCAATCCAGTACATGAAGTTTGTTTGAAATTCTTACCTTCTTTACACTCCAATATATATAGAATATTTTGTAACCAGCCTGTCATTTGGACTCTGGTTTTTATCCTTTTCACTACATTTTGGTTACTTTCACTTAGCAACAGTTCAGGTCACAACTACAATTAACACCCTGAAGTAGCATGCTATGGTAATGAAACAAATACCAGTTCAACCCAAATATCTGAACTGGCCCAGAATGACCACCACACACATCAATCCTATTCAAACAGCTACTTATTGACTGGCCGATCAGCTTTCAGAGGGGAAAAAGGGGGATTTTGACCTTTGTAGGGTGCAGGTTTCACACTTGGAGTACATTACTGCAAATAAGCAGTGCTCAAAGGGAAGGGGGGGGAAAAAAGGCGGAGGAAGTCTCAGCAGCGCTACCGCACAGAAGGCAGCTGGAAGCCGTACAGCACAAGGGACGGCTGGATACGTCCTGCTGAACACATCCCCGAGCCTTGTAAGATCGGATCTTGTCTCCCCTCTTATTTCTCTTTTCCCTCCTCCCTCCCCTCAGCCTCTGCATTGAGAAACCATTCAAAAGAAATGATTGACCCCATATGGAAAACAAATGCCAGGAACTGCCTGGTGGTCCTGGAGGTGGGGAGTCANAGGAATCCAGGGGAGGTACTGAATTGGAAACAGTTTTAAGCTTTAGGGAAGGGGGAAAAAAAAAAAAAAAAAAAAAAAAAGAGAGACTTAGATACATCTATATTTTAGTTTGGTATCTGATAATAATTCATCCCCAAAAGGCATGTGGCACTTCCTGAAAGATTTGCCAGCAACAGAGCACTTCATCATCTTCTGCTCTCTCCTTTCTATGCCTATTGTCATTTAGATCATGTTTCCCTCCCATAAACACACTACAAAAAATAAATAATCTGCATCGCTCATTGCATGGGCAGAGGTTAGTCAAGATACAGATTCTGAAGCACTGAAATTGTTGCTGAGTTTCCTTATTCCTTGCTCTGACAGATCTGAGGGCAAGTACCTATCTACCCCAAGCAGACACGAGGCATCCCGCCAATTTGATTACTCTGAAAACACGTGTTTTCTCCAAAAAGGAAAATAACACCCTAAATGGCAGGGAAAGATCCTGAGAGGGCTGGTTTTAGCAAGAGCAGCAAAATTTCCCAATGACAGAGGCTTCTCTCCATACAGAAACTGTGAAAAGCAGCAGCCTACAAAAGTTTGTTCACCATTTTGGTGCAGTTTCAAGACTTCCCCCCCAACACATACTTCAAAGTTCCTTCTTAACTCCCCTCCCCTCGCTAATTGCAATTTTGTTTATTAAAAATTTACACTTAATTCCTTAAGAACTGTTTTCTGCTATCTTTCCAAATGCCAAGAGCTACGAATCTGTGCCATAAGAAATATACAGACTTCAAAGTGAAATCTACACACTTCAATTTCTGTATGTGTTCAAAAACCAGATTCAATTCATTTCAAAGATCGACATTTTTTGATCTTTCCAGCTAAAATAATGTAGTAATTTCTCACTGCAGCAACATTCTTATTCTGTAAATGCTGCAGTTGACTCAATAACAGCGAATGGCATGAACATGCACCTTTGTCTGAAAAGAAGCTGAAAGATCTTACCAGCCAAGAGGTGGTGTTATCTGTCCAACCCCCCCTGGAGACAAGGGATAGAAGGTAGGGAGATCAGGAGCTGGAGGATGCCTGGACATGCCTGTTAAAGAGCACAGAAGAATGAATGACTTTCCCCTCAAAATATTACACATGAGCTACATTTCGCAGCAAACAAGGCCAACGCTGTGATGGAACTGGTGCTCTAGGTAAGAAATAACCACGTTCTTGGTTGGGGTTAAAAGCAAAAGGCTACCCATGCCACCCTTAAAATAATAAATAGCTTGCACATGGTATTGCAATTCAAAGGAAAATAATGGAAAAAACAAAGTGGAAGGAGGGAATAAATGTACGGGCAGGGGCCTGTGCAAATTTAGATCTCCTGCAAAGCATGTTAGGGAATACTGTCCTCTCAATGGTTTCACCAAACCCGATCGGATCCTGAGGACCTCTTCTCACACAGCATGAAACAAGAGGAAAATAAAGCGTTGTCAAAGAGGCAGAGCAGCAGAGCTATTAGATTAGGTAAATTGCTACTTGTACATTTTCATGGGTTCCCTTATGGATTCACAGATTTTGGAAACTTGCTACCACAGAGGATCAGTGGTTAATTAAGAATAATTTTCAGGCCTGTAATGGTCACACTTGATATGATTCATTTGGCTTCCAATTGTCACTCCAGCTCCAACTAAGCTCTTCATCAAGTTGACTCCTGTGGGCTCCAAGGTCAATCTGTTTTGCATTGGTAGTATTTTATGGAAAAATAAGAGTCCCATCAGAAATGATCCATCAGCTCACATTCCCCAGAACACAGAGTCCTACAACTGCAAGAATCACCTCAAGATTAAAGCTAATCCTTGTCCCAAAAGGGTCTGCGGTCTCCATTCTTCACCTAAAACCTCGTGCCCCCAGGAGACATGGAATTACAGTTGCAGAGGCCACAAAGACATCGGTTTATTTAAATGTGTTTGGGGAAGAGGGGGCTGAAGCAGAAGGAATTGTTAAGTCTACTTCACATGTTAAATCAGCTGCTTTAAAAGGGCATTAAATATTTATGTAGTGACACTCCAAAGGTCCAAGACTGAGTGTGTGCTACCTTGAGACTTGGTTTATAGACTGATGCTACTGATTTATTTCCCCCTCCTAGTTTGTATTTAAATCTTATGAATTTAATTATAAGATTTGAACAGTATCTTTTGGGATTGTGCGCAGAAATGGATGGAAAACAATACTGGTGGTGTTGCTGTCTGGAAAAAGCTAAATTCTCAGACTTGGGACCACAACCTGAGGATCCTTTTTTTGGTCAGTTGTCCTTTCAAAGGCACAAAACAGCTGGTGGCTGCCGGGAGAAGGAACACTTTATATATCCCAGAGTTTTTATGTGAGTTAGGAAAAAAAAAAGGTGAAAATCAAGTCCAGCCTCTCAGCTGTCTCATCTCTGGTGATGGCCGATGCGCCTGGGAATGTCGACACGACCTTGTCCCTGCCAGACCAAGTTCTGTGCAAGGAGCTGGGCCGCTCCTTCCCCAAAATCTGCATTTCTGACCCACGGAGATGCTGCTGCTCTTTCTGCACCAACACACAGTGGTTATCGCTAGTCCAAAACTTGTGGCCCCCTTACGTGGGGCTGTCAGCTACCTAACGCCCAGCAGGAACACACGCAGCTGCCACAAGGCCAGCGCTCTCTGAAGCAAGCTTTTGCTCAGGGGAGGGTTAAGAAAAAAGAAGAATAAAATAAAAGGGAAGAAAGAAGCGTCTGCCTTTAGCCAGGCGGTGGCTGTGTGTCCATCCCAACTTGCCTGGGGTGCAAGAGCCGGCACTGTGGGCAAGCCACTGTGCCTGCTCCCCCCCGCCCCCGTCACCTCCCTGCCTGGGGCATTTCGGTGGGAGGAGGGCACCCCAGCGTCTGGGCTGGGGCACTGGGGCAGTGCTTTGCTCCAGACCCACGGTGGGAGGCGAGGACAGAAACAATGGTCAGAGGCATTTGGCAGAGGACCTGAGGGAAAAAAAAAATAATAATCCTCTGTTCACAGCAACCGCATGGGCCACTTCGCTGGGGCTGCTCCCACACGCCAGCGGCACTGAAATGGGGAGCATGGAAAGACCACACACATCTAGGAGACCGTCACAGCCAAAACCAGAAGTCTCCAGCCTGCATTATCCATACCCATCTCCACCAGATGCCGTGCAAAGGGATGGAGAGCCCGTTCAGGAACACCAGAGGGGCATGAGCGCTGCGCCAGAGATGCCCCTGGCCACCCTCCGGCACAGTCCCCCTCTCTGGGCTTCTGCTCGGGGACAGGGACATGAGTGGTGGGATGCACCAGGGCTGGAAAGGGAGAGGGCGAGATGAGGCAGAAGGGAGGACGGGCAGCAGAAGCAACAAACCAGATGTTCAGTTTGGGTCTGCAGGAGAGGAGCACAAAAATAAACCAGGGGTAACGGCCAAAACCTGGGGTGCAGGAGAGCAAAACCCATGGCACAGTGAGAGAAAACCTCTCGCGCTCACGAACTGGGGCAGCAGCGGGTTGTGCCCCCGCCGTCACAGCCAGCTTGGGCAAGAGGTGGAAATCTCGTACTCTAATACGTGTGGCACCCATGGGATTTCAAGGAATGAACATGAATATCCTTCTCCTGGGCACTGATGCAAATGAGGAAGGCAAATGAGGACAGGAGGTCTCCATTTGCTTCTTCCAATTCTGGAAAAGATATTATACTTGTATTTACAGGCCAGGCTTTCCAGGCAGAGTTTTTTGTATTCCCGCTCCCTAAAAAAACCCACCCAACTAAGCAACAAACAGCAAAACCCACACAGAGCCCCAGTGCTGTGGTATCTTCTGGATGTAGCCCATGTTGTTACCTGTGGAGCAAGGCCAAAATAAAAACCAGGCATTCGGGGAAAGTCAGAACTAAAAAAAGCCTCTCTCCCTGAATGATGGTGGCTAGACACCTCTCCAAATAAATGGGACAACTGTACCTGTGGACGTGCGCTCAGGTAAACCAGAGCTTCATGAACTTGTCAACTGGGTGTCACGCCATGCGGTGGGGCACGTGTGTGCAGAAGGAGGCAGGGAGAGGCACCCTTCAGCCCCAGCCCCGGCACAGGCAGACTTCACGCCCACGCACTGATGTCCTGACTACGGAAAACACCTCCGTAAACCCTCTGCCCCTTCTCCTTCCCTCCTCACCACCAGTCCTCCTGCGCAGGCTCCTCCTCCTCAGGCTGCTTACCCAAATCTTGGCTCGGACACATGCTGCCCAGGGTCAGTCCTGTCCTTGCACCCACCCACCATCGTGTGCCCCCAGGGTCCTGCATCCCAAAGCAAGCAAACACACCCAAGGAGAAGCTTGGCGGCACTTCCCCGGACACCCACAGCCTGACCCGGAGTGGGGCTGGTCTGACGCTCCCAGATGAGGATCTGGGGGGTCTTTTTTGGTTCTTTTAAGGAGTCATAGAGGCCCAGAGAAAACTGACACCTGCGACTCCGGCACTTAAAATGATGCTTTCTGTGGAAGGCAGCGGGCATCAAAAGGTTAAAACATGCCATGTTTGCAAAGCCTTAACCTGCGCAGGCTCAAAGCTGTATTTTACGCGCTACGCTTCAGTTATGCCAGCCGATGTATGGACGAATTCAGACAGCCAGAACGCAAGGACATAATATACAGTTTTGAACAAAAGGGAGAAAGAAAAGGTTTCAGTAACACCACGACTGAAGTACTCTTCCCCCGCTTTCAGGAAGGTGAGGGGTGATTGCCTTTTCTCCATTCGCACACTGCAAGCCTTGAGCACAACAAGGGGTGGTGAGGACTGGCTGCTGCTTATTGAGATTTTAAAAGATTCTGATGAGTAAAGTAAGCCCAAATTATCACATTAGAAAGAGAACAAAGATTTAAATGGCCAAGTTAAATATCAGCGTCATGGCAGAATTACCATCTCTGAAAGCGGGTATGCACTCCTGGAACTCCCCCTCTAAAATATTAAAAATAAAGCCATAACAGCAGCACAGGGGGCAGTGGGACTGCTCTGCATCCCTGCCAGGATGGGACAGGCTCACCTTGTTTGGAGCTGACGTCGGAGGGGATGTGAGACGGGTGCGACCCCGGGGAAAAGTGCTCATCGCTGTAGGTGATAAGAGGGGTGAGGGGGTGAACCGCATGAGAAGGCTGTACCACTGGCACCTTGTTTGACTGCAAGAGAAGAAAAAAAAATTAAGTTAAATAGTGTTAGCAAGGTGGGGCTTCTGTATTTAAAAAAAAAAAATATTTGAAGGGAGGGGGGACAACACTGGGGCTGGTGGGTGGCAACCAGGTTTGCTGACAGAATCGGCATCCTTGAGCCAGCGCCTGAGGAGGGATGCAGGCGTCAAGGAAATGCAAGGAAATGGGTGGGCTGGGAGCAGGAGGAAAGGCATTTGGGAGACAGGGAGATGAGGCTGGGGAAGCAGCGGTCGGAGATCTGCGGGGCAAGAGGAACACCGTGCCGGCCACGCACTGCACACCAAGGGCTGCCACCGAAGGATGGCACAGCCAGCAGCAGCACTGAAGAAACTGTTTGGTTACGGGATCAGCATTAAAAAAAAAAAAAAAAGGTTTAAAGTACAGGTTTACCGCATCTCCAGCCTTAAGAGCAACGCAAGCACCATTACTGTCACTCCTCCTCTCCCTGGCTCTCCTCCACAACCACAGCATGGTGCAGCCGGGACAAGCCCCTGGCCTTGCCCCAGGGTACGGCAGGCTTTGCCCCTGGCAAGTTTACAAACTCCGCTTGAAATCTTCTGCTCTGGGTAGCAGGTAACTGAACAGCCACCCTTAAAAGCCTGATTTCGTATGTAAGTGGTTGGCAGTGGCATCTCAGAAGGGCCAGTCAGGTAGGAGACCCGCCAACAGCCCGGGGACAGCTGGGTGGCCTCTCACCATGTCACACCACGGAGAAATCACAAGTGCTACCGAGAGGGTCTCGAAATGGGTGTCATACAGCCAATGTCCATGCAGGCTGAGATGCTTCCCATCAGCCCTTCCGATGGGGAAGGGGACGTTCGCCGTGATGCTAACCAAAAATCATGCTTTCGGACCAAGGCGGCAAGACAACGCGACTCATCCGTACCAATTAAATGCTGCTGTTATTAACACCGCTTGAAACACAAGTTGCTCTTCCCACGGCAGGATGAGACAGAGCGATAATGTCAGTGGGTAACAGGCACTAATTATTTGTACCCTGACACTCTGTACCCCACCCCCTAGCAAAAATAATTACGCCCCAAACAGGTTTTTATTAAAATTTAAAAAAAGGCAAAAAAGCGCAATAGTCCTTCAGAAAGAAACGCTGATAAAATTCAGCAATGATAGCCTGTCAAATACCAGGAATTAAGAAAAGAAAAAATAATAATAATTTAAAAGCCCAATGAAATGGATTTTCTTTGAGCTCACTGTTGAAATCCTGGCACAAACAGATGTTAGGACAATACTCCAAGTACAAACCCAGGATTTCTTTGGACTTCTAGAGGCAGAAAGGTTATTAAATGGACAACTCAATTTATTGTTAAGGCCGGTAGGAGTAGAGGAAAGGGAGCAAACGGGAACCGGCGCAGCATTTTCTGCTTGCCTTGTTTCCAGAGCACCACCTTAAGGAACTTGCATTAGCAGGCTGTATCTTCTTAATGTCTGACCTATCCCTCCAGTCATATAGCTCAGAATCTGGTGCCATGAATTTTTGCTAAATTATGCTATCCTTGCTCTCCTCTTAATTTTACGGTTTTCAACACAGATTTGCTTTCCTGTGGGAAAGAGATAAGAACCTGAGGATTTTAATTTAAGCTCCAGCCTTGTCTTATATTTTGCAAGATGGAGAGAGAAAGCAGCGCCAGTAGGTGTTTTAAAGCCAACAAGCATTAGGTCCATTTTTGTGACCAAATAATAAAAGCAATATGAATTCTCAATAATATATATGCGTTGAGTTGCAAAGGGGATAGCTCAGACTGCTATTCATCTTCCCTGCCTGTATAAATTCAACAAAAAACAGATGCCAACAAATTTCAGACGCTTTACAAATCAGGCCTCAGTCTTTCGCTACGAGACTTGTGGGCTGGCCCACCATTCAGCAATTACTTTATCAACAATAAACTGTATATTATGAATAAAGATCAAGCAATAGATGTATTTAGGTCACACACACGCAGCTGCTAATCAGCATTAATTTCTCAAAATTTAGTAATTAACATTTTGTATTATATTGGATGTAATCGTCATGCACGCCCCTGGTATCAGGGTTACGCGCTTTTCAGAAATCACCCATTTGTACTTTGAGCAAGCCAATCCCCATACCCCCTCACTCTCCAGCATCCTGCAGATTTTATTTTATTTTCTAATTCTCGGCACCTTATCCTCTAAGCCCGTGGCAGCGGCTTTCAACGGGCGAAGGAACCGTGAGAAGTCAGGAGAAAAGCACACCGCTCGTCAGCGGGCTTAAAATTAACATATGAACAGGCTGTATGGCCATTAAGAGCATTTGGAGGTCTTGCAGAGCCAGAAACTGAAAAAAAAAAAGGTAATAATAAACAATAACAATAAAAACCTCTCCAGCCTGCCTGCCCCACACGGCTTTGGGACAACCTAGGGAGCTCTGGCCACCTAAATCCTACTGGGTACTCAGTCATGCCACCAAGAGGGGCTTGGTGGGCAAAGCTGATCCTCCCCGTTCCCTGTGGTCCCACCAAGACAAGCACAGTGATTGACAGGGGGAGAAAACACAGGGCTATACGCGTGAAACCAAACTAGGATGAGAAAGGCCTGATGACTTATTTTCCAAAAGCCCTACAGACTAAACCAGCTCCGCTGCGGCACCTGACCCACAAGTCAACTCAGACGGGTTCTCTGCACCCTCCTCACAGAGAGGGTTCAGGGCAGGAGACCGGGATCTCGTATGCAGACCTGCATGCCCCTCTCAGTGCCCCCTCGACCCTCACTCCCCTGGGCCAGGGCGAGGGGAGAAGCAGATTGGTCCCATGTGCCCGAGCTGGTCCACGGATGCTGGCCCGTACCTTTCACTCTCAGGGACATCTGGATTTGGAATGATGATGAAGCCCCTTCCACTGCCCCAAAGGCTTTTCAGGGCTGAGCAATATGGCCAAAATCCTACCTCATGCTGAGGTAACAAGACAATGCTGATGCCACTCCTCCTACTGCAGACCAGTGTCTCTGCCCATAGGTTTCCTCCTCCTCCCACAAACATGCCATCCCTACTACATTCATCTCCGCAAATCCTCCGAAGACGGTGCATACAGCTGCAGAAACACCTGAGTGACTGACTGGCAGAGACCTGAACCCAAGGACTGCCGATCTGGGTCAACATCATCTCCATGCAGGAGGAACTCAGTCCCCCACACTTTGCTCAGCCCTTGCTAACTAAGCTAGCACCCACCACAACTCTCCCCACTACGCTGGTGACACTTGCATCTAACATTGTCACCGTTTGCGGAGGACTTTTCTCCTCAATACAACCTTAAAAATCTCCTGCAAAACTCGATCAGTCTACACGCCTCTGATGAGATAAAGACATAATTAACCATTGTCCTACATGAGGTTCTTCAATATTTCAGTACAGAAATTATACTTCATCCACCCACCAGAATGTAATATTTTGATGCAAGTTGGTACCTAAGCAGCTTCTAGCAGGTAAGAATACAATTCTCATTTCCAAGTCAATCTGAAGAAGTTGGATGGTCATTGAAGCGGTTGCTAACACAGGCCCAACGCATGGTACATGGCGTATTGCCACACCACATCCGTTTCATCACCTTCATTCAGCTCTGTGCCTAAGCTTCTTCACACTCCCTGGAGAGTAAAGGAAACTGAACACACAGCCTAGCTCAAGATCTGCAATTTGGAAAAAATAAACAACTAAAAATGAGGACCTGTGGCTTACAAATGTGTAAGACTTTAAGGCACCTTTTCACAGGAGTGTCATAACCCGTTATGAACGTTAAAGGTTAATGGTGAAGGGGTCACCCACGTCTGTTCCCCTGGGGACACCCAGCTGTGCCCCATGGGACCCAGCTCAAAGAGACACCCAGTCCTCAGTGACTAAACTTTGTCCCATCAGAGCTCCGGTCCCACAGCCCAGTCTCGCAGCAGAGCCTGCGGCAGCATCCTCTGGGAACTGGCCTTGCAGCCAAAGGAACCCTCCCTGGGGCACTTCTGCTGCTTGGGTGTTTTCTCAGCAGCTTGACCTTCACAGCTGCTATCTTTTATTTCTCTTGAGCATCTTTTATTTCTCCTGCGCAGAGGCTCAGGCTGAGGCAAGGCAGTGCAGGCAGGGGATGGTCCTCTGAAGGGACACCAAGAGGGCAAACAGGCAGGGCTGCGAGAAAACACATCTATTTGAAACGGAATTATTTGACCAGTTAGTGCACAGGTGAAGCTGCTATTCAGTTTTATGACTGACATGGAAAAAAAACCCCACAAAATCCCCAACGAAACGTTAATGGGCAAAGGGTAAGAGTTTGTGGGGAGAAGGACCCTGACCCAGCAGTAGGCATTACCCTGGCAGGAGCTTCACCATGTGCTGGACATCGGCTTATTGCTGCGTGAAAGGCAGGAAAAACAGCCCAAGTCAGTACAAGAGCAAATGTTTCTCTTGCAAACAGCAATCACAGTCGGCAAGTGTCAGGCTTAAACAGTACTTGGGCATTTTTCCTAATTTTTGAAAAGCAAGACTGCCAGAAAACAACCAAAACCCAAGCCCTAACCCAATCAGCTGGCTAAGGCTTCAGCCAAGGCCGGCACCTGCAAGGTATCCTATATGCAACAAGTGTGCAAAAACTATAAAAAGCCCGAGACAGCCACAGCAAAAATGCCTGTAGGTCAGCGCCGGGCACGGCGGGCGGCTGGGAGCTCCCGCTGGAGCTGGGGGGACCATTTGTTCCAGCTGCTGAGCAGAGAAAGATATTAAATTAACGACCCTTCAAAGGACGGACATCTACAAAGGAGGTCGCAGGCGGGCAGGGAGGTCCGCAGGGAAGCACGAGGAAGCGAGCCCATGCACACAGGGCTCAAGCGTCCTTGGGTCAGCACCCAAAGGGGTCCTGCGTTGGTTTCTTGGCTTGTTTTTCATCTTTTCTTTAAACATAAAGCTGCTTCTGAAAAGCAAAAAAAGGCCTGTCGACTTTTCCTCTCCTGTCAACAAGTTGCATGTTGGGTACAAGAAGTAGCAGATGGTCTTCTAAATTCAGACTAAAATAAGCCAATAAAAAAAAAAAAAAAGAAGAAACAAAAACTTAAGGAGAAATGCACACATTCCCTTTTGTTCCTGAAAGGAAGGGTCATTTTGAAAAAAATCACACCTTCAAGTTTTTTACGACAAAGGTTAAACTCAGGGGTGAAAACACAACAACAGACAGCTCTTCCCCAAAAAAACCAATCCCAAACCCTTCCACTATTGCTATAGCTACTGCTGTACTCAGCAAAATAAAAGAACCAATGACTTGTTGATGGATTTCAGGATACCGTGACCTGAAGAGACAAAAAAAATAGGCTAAAAAATTGATGGATTTAACTTCTAGTTTCTAGAGCCCTGAAATCATCCCTAGGCAGAAGGTTTTAGCAAACCCAGAAGATGGTAGTTTCCATTGTCCTCTCAAAATAGCGGTAGCATTTTAACGGATAAACTAACTCTGCATTTATGCCTTTGCCAACCATCTGTTGCAATAAAAATGCGAGATGAAGAAGAATGTACTTTTGGAGCAGTGTCAAAACCAGGCCCATGTCCTGGTTCAACATGGACCAGTCATCACGGACAAACTTTAGCACAGGGGAACAGAGGTGGAAGGAGAGGAGGTAACAGTAAGGCGTCTGGGCCAGAACTAACTGCCAATAGATGAAACAAGCTAATCACCAGCAGCAATAATTGCAATTACAATGTGCCACCTCCCTGTGAGCTATCGAACAATCCTTTTTCATAGACAACTTTGCAGAGATGCGGCAAGCCCGATACACAGAAAGCTCAGGTTACTCCCCCCCGCCCCAACCATTTATTTAGAGCAAATAGTTTTATGTCCTTCTAGGCTCTTGAAAGCAGAGATCATTTTAAGCTTCATTTTCAAAACATCCTCCAGTCATTAGACAATGCAATTGGGAAAATTACATAGCGGATCGAGGGGTGGTGGATTTGTAACCCTACTTTTAGCCTCACCTGAAGCTAAATGGAGCAGGAAGGGAAAGCGTGCCTGCAGGAACACCCCTGCTCACAGGAAACAGGGGCTTAGGAGTATTGTGATTTATGAAAGCCAAATAAAAAAGGCGTAGCCTTTTTACCCTGCTTCACAACTTGGCAATGGGAGGCCATTTATCTCACTGACCTTTTGGGCTTACAAACAGCGGGGGGTGACAGTCCAGGGACTTGCCGCAGTAAGGAGGCGAAGTGAAACGCTGCATCCACTCCGATGTGAAGCTTTACGGCTTTACAACTGCTAACACTTAGAACAAAACTAGAATCAAAACAGCACAGGGGGTAAGCTGCTGGCTAGCTAAGGTCATGAAAAAAATGCTGGTCCCCCTTTTCCTCGTGTCCTGTACTTCAGCACTTCGCTGGGTAATTAAGTTGTATTTAGTGCTGGGAGCCAGGGAATAGGAGAACAAGAAAGTTACTTTTAAGTCAGCCATGGAAGGCTCCCCCTCTTCCCAGGACACATTGCATCAGGCGACCGCAGAGCCACAGCAGCCCAGGAGATCCCCGGGAGATGGAGAGAAGCTGCCAGCGCATCAGCGGGTGAAGGAGGCACCCAGGATCCCTGCTAGACCTTCTCATGGTTATTCAGGAGAAGAAAAACGTCGTGCCCTTTTTCCAGCTGCCCAGACCACGTTCCTTTTCGGGAAGCCCAGCAGCAACGGTCTGTGGCTGCAATGCCTGGGAAAGGCAGCTTCATAGCCGATGGTGCCATGTGCCATGGTCTGCGGGCACAAAGACCCGCACCCGAAGCGAAAAGGGGGTGTCATGGCTGGGGGGAACGCAGGTAGCGTACGAGGAGAGGCAAGAGGAGTCGGAGAAAACCCCTCTGCCTGAAGCCCAATAAAAACTTCAGTACAACAGCCAGGGGAGCGTCGCAAAGAAAAGAGTAAATGCGATTTGATAAAGCCTGGGATAAGCATCTATCTAGACGGATTACAATCAGTAACCGGATTCAGGTTAATTGTGACGTTAGTGAGAAACCACCGCGCTAATGGCTTGTCTATATTCTTGTCTTTTTCCAACTTCCCCCCCTTCCCACCCCCCTTCAATCTTGGAAATTAATATAGCACAATTGTGATGGGTTTTTGCTGAAAAGTTGTAATAAACATTTGAGTTCCCTCAAGACAGCTTTAAAAACATGGGTGTTGAATCTCTGACAGAAACATGCTTTATTTCAAGTGTTCATTAAGCACTGCCATTAAGTAAGTGATTAAAGCACACCCAGTATTAAAATATCTCGATTAGAAATCCCCTGCTATCTCCCGTTTTCTTCTCTCCCGTGACTTCTAAATTTGTTTGTTCTCTCCTGCTCAGGAAGGCTGTCGGGAGACCTGGAGGGCTGGCGAAACATGCGGGGAGCCAGACAGGTCTTGCAAGGCTCCGATCGGGGGAGGACGAGCCCGTTTCTATTTACATACTGCAAGTTCACATACACACAGATTATACTCAGCGTTGCAAAGCCCATTAGTTTTAGAAATTTGTGGTAACGACTGATAGGGCACTAAATCGCCAACAAAGCCACACGCATGCAGTGGAGGCTTTCCCTCTTAAAATATTTCGCAGCATTTTATTTCATTCCCCAAACTTAGCACTGCGTCCTCTCCAACAGCCATTAACTGCCAGTAAATGCTCCATAATTTGCCAGCCAATGCTCGTTTTAAGCTCTGTAAGTTCCCACGTGACAGTTCTTTTAACTTTGCCCATCCTGAACAGTTCATCGTTTCCCTGATGTGAGTATGTGCACCAAGAAGCCCCCACTCAACAAGGGGCAACCTGCAGCAACAAATCACACACTTGACCCCAGGGGTCACGAAGCAGTCCCCAAAAGCTGCTAAATAGGACCACTGGCACTGGAAATACTCCAGATGGCAACACACCCCACAAGCCACGTATTCCATGCAGCATCCTTGTCAGACACAAGCTGGTCCCATCAGCTGAAAAGGCGTTTTCCCCCATGGTTTCCTGCCCTGCCCAGAGCCCTTTCTGTTCTCTGTTGGCCAAGTGGAACACAATGTTTTAACAAGCTGAAGCTCAAGCCTCTGGGTCTTGCAGGGGTCTGTCTTATTAATCCCTTTGTGGATAAGGACCGCTGCCCTAAACCAGCAGAGGAAGCCCATGGGATATCAGAGGAACCGGTGCCCACAGCCCAGCCACTTGCCAGAGGGCGCGGTGGGTTCAGCAGGGGCGTTACGTGCCAAGGAGGGAAAATGCTTAAGCTCATCCTGGTGTCACCTCTTGTGCTGTCTTCAGCTCTTCCCTGGGGACAACGCTGCTCTGGTTTCTGTCACCAGACCCGTCTGCTGAGCTAAGACAAAGATGCAAGCTTGTTTTGCCTGCCTTGAGGTTATCAGCATCCCTGCTCAAAACAGCTTCGGCATCTTCTCCAGGGTACTCAGAACCACGAGCTCTCCCAGGCAAAGGGATGCACTTTGGTCCAATACTGAAACCGGGGACTCCTCTGCACCCTCAAGCGCCCACTTAAATCAAGCGTGGAAACTGCTCAGGCAAGTGAATTGCCACCTACTACATAAACATCCAAGTTCTGTGTGAAAGCAGGCAGTCCGATGGCAGTCTCTGAAGCCTGGCGTTCCTGTTCTGGCAGACAACGTGCGTCACAGGATGGGACGACTTTTCCTCATTGGCCTGCTCACGTCCCACAGGATACGGACCGAGGCTCCTGGGGGAAACCGAGAAAAAAACTCATCCTGCACCCTGGTGACAGGAAGATGCCTTTCAGCATCGCACAGGCAATGGATCAAAAGTGCTTGAAATAAGACCTCCACTAAATGTATTTACATTAAGTCCATGTTACAGCCTATTCAACACCACATGCCACAACAAAGACCACCACAGGCCCAGAGGACTGAGAAATGGGTCAACTTCTCTTTGAGCAGCAATTTTTAAGATGCACTGAATAGAAATATTCTTGATTAAGAAAACGCCAGAGCATGACATGCATCGGGAAGACATCTGAGCTCCGTCTCATAGAAGGTAAGGACACCGGTGCAAGCACCTGACACACCTTTCCGTGTCCCAAAGGTCTGTTGACCATGCCTGAATTTGCAAGTTAGAGGTTGACCAGGCAGCAACTGCGTACTTATAGCAAAACAGAGATGAAGCTGTGCTGGCCACGCTACCCAACGTGACTGAAATTGTTGGAAGCGCTCCTGCGTCATCTGCCTTTTAATAAACGTGGAGGGAGCGGGAGGAGGGGAGGCAGGGAAGGAAGAAGATAGACATGGATGGTGAAGGAAGAGTGATGAATTTGACGACATCGATGATTCCTTGGCTGGTCCAGGCCCCTGGCAAGCCTTGCTCCCCACCACACCACCGCTGCTGACCCCCTCCAGCCCCAAAGTGGTGGGAAAGGCTGCCCATGCTTTGCTGGAAGGTGAGGAGCCCCCACCGCCGGGATTTTAGCCACTTCAGGGGGGTGTTCTGTCAGACCCATGCCCAGCTTGAAGCCCAACATTGACAGCCAGGGTGTTAAGGGAAACGGGGGCAGGCAGGGCCAGGTGGGATCAATGCAGGGGTATGAATGAAGCACCAGAGGGGCCACTTTCTCCAAATTTGAGGCTCCCAGGCACCGCTGACCCTGCATACACACTGGAAAAAGTTTTCATGAAACTTCCCTGAGTCCAGCTAAACCGTATTAACAGATTTATCCAATAACATGCAAATTTGGGTTTTAATGAAAAGTCTTAAGTCCCAGCTCTAAGTGATTTGGACTTTTCTGCTAATGGCATCTGCTAATGACCAAAGATTTAATGCATCAAGTCTTAGCATACATCAGTGCAAACAATATAACCATTTAGTGGAGGTAAAAAGTCATCTCATTAGACATCCATCATTGGATGTGGGCAATATGGTCCAAAGGCTTAAAATAAAATATTCATTTTTAAACTAAAAAAAAAAATCCCTAAAAACGTACAAATGATTAGGCCAAAAGTAGCAGTCTGCTAAAGCTTCACTGGGATTGAAAACGCAAACTGCAACCATTTATCTGGAGGTAAAACGCATTTGCAAGTACTTAATTTCTGCAGCACTGTTCCACAGAAGGCAAAACCAATTTTAACAGGAATTAAAGCAATAGGGCCCTCCAGAAACAGAATGTCTCTTAGACAGGTTATTTGAACCATCAGTAGAAGGTCAAAACAGGAATTACTTCTCTACCACATTGTGCAAGATGATTTCAGTACAAACAAAAGTGTTGAAAAGCTACTAACTTAATTTTATAGATCAGTCCCACAGGGGTTCATCACGTCAACGAGACAGAAAAACATGCCCTAAAATTATATTTAAGTGTAGCTAAAAATATAAAAAACACAGCACACAGCTAAGAAGGAGCAAAGACTGACTTGAACAAGGCATGGGCTCAAAGGAGCAAGGCCGCTAGCACTTCTTTTGGCCCAAACTATTGATGAGGATTGTTTCATTTGAACTCTTGGCATCAACAGGACCAATGACCCTATCGTGGAACACTGCTGGATGCTGAGCTACCGACGCATAATCTAAATACTCAGTATTTTTAGTCCTGTTTGCCAAACAGCATCTCAGAAAGATGCAAAAAAGAGATGGACACCTGCCAGCCAGGGGCTGCCGGTGGGAGATGGCTTAGCTCAGGGGAGCACTGGAATTACAAGGGGCCCGTGCAAGCTGCCAGCCTGTTTGCGGGAGAAGTAAAACAGAAGGGAAAAGAGGTACTCAGAAAAGATGGAGCACCCCACCTTCATGCCTACTTCCTCCCAGGGCAGCTTAGGAGAGAATGGTTTTTTTCACCTCCCCAAAAAGCAGACACAGCAACCTCACAGCAAGGCTTGCCTCCAGCTGCAGAGAGGAGCTAACGAAGGAGCCCTGTAGGGATGCTTCCACAACAGCTTTGGGGCTAGATCAGCCTCTGAGAACTGCCCATCCCTGCCAAAACGCAACCTCGTGACCCAGGGAGACCTCGTGACCCCAGATGCATCTTTCCCAGTGTTGGTGGCACTGGCTCTCCTCCAGCTTTGCTCCAGCCCCATTCACCACCCATCCTCACCTCTGCCCCACCACCCTGCGCTCGCCCCCGGGAAGCTGCCTGGACACCCCCGACCCCTCTCGGCTCGTTTCACTGCACTGCACAGCACCCTCAGGCTCCCCAAAAAAAGGCACTTCCCTCAGTTTTCAAGCCTTGCCCATGGAGGCTTATGGTCATCCTGGGCACTGAGACGGAGGCTCGCTAGTGGCTAGGGTGGCCCCAGCTTGGGCAGCCCATGAGATGGGAGGGAGACAGGGAGAAATGTGGGGTTCACCTGCTCCCCCCTTCCCACCCCACTCCATTTGGTCTCTTACTACTAAGCTCCTTCCCTCAGTTGGCCACAGGGCTTAAAAAAAGGCTGCTGGTATGCATGAGACACGTGATGCCTTTTAAATCCTGCGTAGGATATTTCTGCCTGCTGCTAGACTTTTCTCTCTCTTTTTTTTTTTCTTTAATTCAAGAGCTGCCCTTTAAAATTTAAAAATCACTCTTAAAAGGGAAAAACCACACCCAGCCCATAACCCAAGTTTTGTGCAGCAGGCACCTACATCCTCATAAAAACCCTGGGCTGCACTTTATAACACGGGTAGAAGTCTAAACATCGTAAAAAAGAGCCTAAATTGCCAGATTGCCCAAGCCTCCAGTAAATCACCCTTCCAGATGGGCTTACGGCTGCACACAGAGCCCTGCTAGTAGCAACGGGTCGCCCCGCAATTATATTTCAATCCTACTAAACTCAACAAACATTATATGAGAGTTATGCTCGATTTCATTAAACAGACACTTCCGAAGTTTACCATCACCCCGTCATTACCAACAGTTTGATTTTTCATGCAATTAGCGCTCCCCTGTGCAATTAACTCCCCCCTGAAGCGTGGCGGAGGAAGGGGTGGACAATTTCTTATGATAACTGCATCCCTCCTCAGTACTTCTTGTTGCAATAAAGGCTGCGCTTGGGAGAAATACAGCCGCGTTAGATGCTGCAAAACAACACTAAACAATTTATCAGGCAAAAAATTAGCTCATGCCAAGGGGAGCCTGGAGAAGCATTCAGCCCCTCTCCCCCCTCAGCTGCCAATAGGGCAGATGGTCCAGGAATGCCAGAGATGCCTAAACGCAACGCTAACCCCTTTCTTTTCTGGGGTGCACACATGAGGTACCTACACAAGCCCTGCCTGTCACGTGTGTGCTGCTGAGGGCCAGTAAAACCCCCAAAACCACTGCAGCACCTGAGGTGGGCTGGGCAAGCTCAGCCAGCGACATTCCCACCCAGCAACCCCTCCAGCTGCCACCACCGGCCAGGAACATGGTCTGCAACCGCATACTGGAGAAAATTTTAATTTTAAAATTTCTTTTTTCCGCCCTCCTTCTCTCTTTCCCCTGCCCAGAGGGCAGGCTCCCTCCTCATCCCCAGCAGGGTATTTTGGAGGTCAGGACCAGATCCTTCCCTCTCCCCTGCAGAGGGAGCACGCTTTTTAGCTGGATGCTCTGGGATGTGAGGCTGACCTGGAGGCTGGGGGGCAGAGATGGGCGCTCCAGCTGCAGGCCCAGCAGATGCTACACACAGATGCATTTGCAGTTTGCTCGAGAGGCCACATGTCCACAGCCAGTTTGCCACATTTATTTGCAGAAGTGGTAAATTTTTACTGCCCCTTTATCCAAGAAACAAGCTGGGAGATAGATTCAGGGGCTTCCATTTCAGATCTTTAAATGAGGAATCAAGTGCTCTGTTCTAAAAAAAAATATTAGTTTTCCCCTTTCACAGCCATAAGTGCCCTTGCTATGTAGTATCGCATGCTGCTGGAGAGAAAACATGTCTGTGTCTCCCTTACTCCTACCCTATACCTGGGATAAGGATACCTTAACCTCATTTAAAAATAAAAATAACCCCAAATTTCAGGTTGTTAACATGCTTCCACCATCTCGCAGGTGCTGGGTCACAGCCAAGACGCTATCACACAGTGAAATGCAGGCAGAAGAAGTGCCCCCCTGCCTTTCATGTCGTTTCAGTGCCCACGCCTGAAGTCAAAGCTGGCAAAAACATCACACCAAGCAGCTGGGCTCTGGACAGTCAGCCCCAACCACAGCCGAGATGGGACCGTGAGCTACTGGGTGAACCCCCACCACCTCAACTCCAGGGGTGCAGCCCCTCACACCACCAAACTAGCACAGATGCAAAACCACGGCATCTGATGTGTGGCGGCGGAGATGGGATTTGTTCATCTCGAGCATCTCTTCCTTCCGCTCGCCTTCCCCAAACCTTCCCGTCCACGCACAAGCTGCTCGTGGGGGATAACCAGCTCACGAGTAACTAAACACCAGTCCACCAAAACAGTGAGAAAAGAATATCCTCTTGCAGGAAGATACCGTGGATAATTTCTCATACGCTCGGTATTTTGGAACTCACCATTTGTGTCACTTGCGCACAGCCAGGAGCTGAGAACATGGGGATGGCAGCTCCTTTGGTGTGGCAGAGACAGAGCACAGCTCTTCTCGGCACTGAGCTCCCTCGCACCAAGTCAGAGGAAGGAAATGCTGCCTCCCCCACAAAATTATTTTCTTTAAAAAAAAACACAACACTTTTCCTCTTCAGAAAACCCAGGCCAGGTGTTAGACACTCTCGACATCAAGCTAAGGCCAGGCTGGCTAATCTGTAGGTTCACTCGTTAACGAGATAAAGATTTCAGTGCGGCGGTGCGGCAGCCGGGGCTGTGGGAGCCGTGGGCTGGGGGAGTGCTGCCGGCAGCCGAGTGTCACTCCTGGAGGAATGCCTGACCTTTCCCGGGGCTTTGATCATGCTGGCTCGCAGCGTGAGATAACCAGCCCTTTGCAGAATCCGGAGGTAATAAAAAAAGCAGCTTTGAGGCCTCGTGTTTTTGCAGGGAAATACTTACCTGTGTTCCCAGCACACTGCCCAGTCCCCACCGCCGCCCTCCCCAGATACCAGCCACTTTAAAGCCAAACCCATCGCTGTCAACTAGGGGAATCGCACAAAGCATTCAGGTGAGAGTTTTCAGCTCTCCTTTAATTTCTCTTAATTGAAGAGGGTACTTGTGTATCGCTCTTAGGGAAGATGCACGTACAGAGACTCAAAAAAGAGCAGAGCAACAGAAGTACGCTCTCCAATTAGTATTCGATTAAGCTCTAAGTAGGATAATAGGAGGAGAAATTTTGTATCTTACACAAACAAGATAGCAAAAGAGATAGATAAAAGCACAGGAGGGCAATAAAGCTTTATCCCATGTTCTCCTGTGTACACTGAACCCATATAGAAAGGACTGGATTTGCTGAGGGTTTTTTGTTTGTCTGCAATTATTTTAAAGGGGGGGTGTCTTTCTCAGGACAGTTCATGATGGGCAATTTAAACAAGCCAGCATAGTACCAGGTTAGTAAAGCGTGAAACACCTGGAGCCCTGGGTTGAATATGCCAAATCTGTAAGTGATAATTAGATCAGTCTTGAACACTTCTTTTAAGGAGTCTACACAAGAGCACCACCCAGTCTGCTTTTGGTCACCAACCTAGAGAAGTTGGCACCATCTTCTCAGTGCTAGGGTTGTTCTCTTTTGTTTCGGTCGGGCCACCACAGTACGGTCTCCGAAGTTGGAGCTCCCGTTCCTCGGTGCTCTCTGCAGGCTGCGCAGCCGGCGCGGGGCTCGCTCTGCAGCACTCCTCAGCTGCAAGCGGGCTGATGCCAAACCGAGCAGACCCGCATAAGTTGCCCCTCTGGGGGGAAAAAAAGTTGTGCTCAGCTATGCTGTCTTCCTCACGGGGGTTAACTATGTAGATTTCAGATGCAAATTTTACTTTAGGGCAGGCTTTATGGTATTAAGAGTCTCTTTTTCAGCCTTCTGAAATTTCATATGTATACATGCTAGAGCTCTCTCATCTCTGTTAATTGGGTTTTGTGGAATTTCGAGGCCTGGGGGCCAAGGGGGGAGGGCTGCTGATTAAAGCGCGGCGTGCAGGAGTGGATGCAGAAGTGTTGCACGGTAACAGGAGGGAGACTGTATTCCTCCCGGCTACCTGCCTTCACGTGTGCACCCCGCCTGCCACTTCGCAGGGACCCCATCTTTCGACCTGGCCTTCCCGAGGGTGCGAGGACGGCTCCTGCCCCCTCCGATGGGCATCACGGGGAGGATGCTCACCCTGTCTCCTCCGGTTGCACACATGGATTTTAGAGATTTTGAGGCTGGTCTGCAGCTACATTTGCTTACTGCATGGTGCCCGTGTCCTCGCTGCAGACCCAGACAGGGCTGTCTTGCCACAGCCTGAACCCCAAAGCGGTGGCGATGGGGTGCAGGGGGAACCCACACCCTGACCTACACCCTTCAGGACCACTAAGGAGGAATAAAAGGACGTTTAATCTCCTTTCATAACCCAGCATGCACATGTGTGTCAGAATGTGTGAGGCTGCGATGCCTGAATTGATGAGATGTGCGTGTGTGTGTGTCTGTTTGTCTGTCTGTCTGTGTGTCTGTCCGTCCCCACAGTGAGGGCACGGAAAATACCCGTTCCTGCATTTGGCCAAACTGTATCTCTCCACATACGAGGATCCAGTCCAGGAGGTCGCTTGCCGGAGCTAAATGCAGATATTCACACACCCATTATAAATGCAGTCTAGTTTCATTTTTAACCCACAGGAGGGTGTGGAGGGAGAAGACATCAAAGCATGGACACAGGCTACCCTGGCATTCGGGGCGTGCAATTTTATCTTCCCCTCATTTCCCTCCTCTCCAAACCAGCTGCTACAACTATCATGATGCTTGCCCTCCGGCCAGTATGCTGGAAAACTGGCTTCCAAGGCAGTCATTAATCTCTCCCCATTACCCAGCTGGCACAGGGGTTTGCTTAGATGGGAGAAGAGTCAGCTCCGTGGCCTCCCAAACACCAGTGGCAGCTCCCACAGCCACGTGTGCCAGGCACCCCCCGGCCCCGCTGCCTGCACCGATGTGGCAGAAGGGCCACCATGTGGGGAGTAAAACCCGAAGGCACACGGGCACCAAAGAGCACTGACAAGGAAAATCATTGATGTGCATTAAATAAAACCCGCCTGTCAGCAACGACGGTGAGAAGAAGTGCTATGCATCTTCAGGGGAAGGTGGCTTGGATCCGAGCTAAGTTTAGAGGCTGACTTCTTGCACAGCAATAGCAGCAGAGAGTAGCCCCGACGTATGCCAGCTATGCAAGTGAAATGAAGATGCACGTCAACCTTCAGCAAGAAAACGCAGCTCAACAACGTTACGCTTTTTATTCGGCCATCAGGTTTCAACCCATCTAAGGTAAGAGGGCTGGAAATACACGGATAGGTACGCGGTGTGCTGAGCACAAGCAAGGGCTGCTCCAGTAAAGGCGAGCTGAAATGAGAACAAAGCAAGCTTAGAAAGTAATGATGTGTGCCACTGCAAGTTTGTTAGGGAGATAAAGGAACAAGAAGTGTGTTTTATATGATTACCACCTGAAAAGCAGCCATTTTACTGTCCCCTTCCATATGCCGTGCTGTCCCAGCAACACGGTGAGGCAACGTTTGACCTACATCTACACTGGGACAATAATAACCTCTTCAGAGAATACTTTTGTGTGTGTGTTGATGGGGTGATTCGTACCTATCCCGTCACATCCTCTTGCTATTACTGCTCATTTGCTACTTTTAGAGGGGAACAACAAGGCCCACTGAGAGCCCCGTGTATACGCACACAAACCTCCATTTGATCTGTCAGTAGGACCGTAGGTTCCTCCAAGAAGAAGAAACACACAGGCAAGTTTTTGATCTTCCTTAAAGTATCGCTTATCTCAGCTTTTGTTTGTTTTCTGTTTTTCGAGTGTGGGGTAGCGTCTGATGTGAATGCCACCCACTGTAAGCTATCTAGGCAACGAAACAACCATCACATCACTGGAACGAAAATAGCAGCACCTTTCTCTCCTCTGCCTCCCTCGGCACAGGCCACATGCAGGACGGTACCTCCAGCACGCCCAGCTACAAGCGTATTTTGCAGATCACAAACTCAGACGTGCTAAGCATGGGCCTCCCATCATTAATTACCTTGCACTCAGGCACTCGTTAGGAGTCTTTCCTGATGGCTACCAGAAGGAGCAGTCCTTCCCAAATGGCCATGGAGCAGGGAGGGTGTCCCCCAGAGGCTGCTTGAAAGGAGGGGGTACAACCAGGTGAGTGAGCATCTACAGAAACAGCTCAAAACAGTTTGGTCCCACACGGTGAGCCTGAACCACGGTGCCCTGAGACAAGTCTTCATCTTCTCACCCCCTCCTCGCCATCTAGAGGAGTGCCAGTCCGCAGGTAGACATGCAATGGGGTACCAAATCCTAATGCGAATGGGGGAAGTGGTCTGAAAGGGAATCACTTGAGGTTGCAGCTTAAACCAACCTTCACACACACTTGTAGCTTAGTCCCTCTGAACTCTGGAGCACAGTGACCAACAGCAGCCACACCTGAGCAGGGGGGAGAGGTCTCCAAGCGGCTACGATCATGCCAGCTTCCGGAGGGGAGCGAAAGGACAGAAAAGCCCAGCGGCCAGACAGAGGAAGAAGTTTCTAATTAGAGGGAGGCAGCAATCAGCTGCTACACCGCCTGCTTTGCAGCAGCCGGCTGGGCGAGCACACGGTGCGTGGGGCCGCCGGCAAGCGCCACGTGAGCTCTCCATCCCTAGCACATCCCTTCCTCGCTGGGAAAGGACACGAACCCCCGGGAAGCCCAGCTGCGGGGTCTGTGGCCGAAATCCTGCAGTGCTCCCGCTGAAAAGTCCACTTAAAATGCAGGCTAAAAATAGAGTCTGCACTGACGCTATATTTAGCGGGAGGGTGCACGCTTTCGGAAGGGCCCTTGTCCCCTCCAGCAGCAGGGGCGAGGCAGACGGGCATTCCCTTGGGATAATGGCACCCAGCAGGAGCGTGCTTCAGGAGAGCCACATTTTCTCAGGGAAGAAAGGTGACATCAGGCTGCAGGAGACCATTTGCAATCCTGCTGGGTAGCGGTCCCTGCTGCAAAGCAGCTGAGGGGGAGGCAGGAGCCTGGCCCTCCCTGGGAGCTGCATCACTGGCCTGTCCCACAGGTGGATGCTTCCTTCCCTGTGCCCAGGTTTTTCTACCTGTGTAAGTGGGATAATGGGCATCGTGTTCTTCATAAAGCACATATGGACACGCTGCTTCATCCCAGCACTCAGAAGAGCCAGGCATGGCTGTAGGACGGAATATTTAATAAGGACCATTGGAAATTTGTCAGCTAGTGAAAACACAAAATCTCCTGCTTAGCTTGTCAAGCCAAGCATCTGCCAAAACCCTTGACTAACCACCTCCCCAGGTAAACAAGTAAAACACTCCTCTACTGGCCGGAATGCTTAGACTACGGGGGCTGATCCGGAGCCAACATGACACAGGCAGAGGGCTCCACACCGGTGAGCCCCAAGGGGTGGGTTTGCACCTTCCACGGCTGGTGCTGGGTTTTCTCTCCTCTTACAGCAAAGCCGAGGGGATGCGCAGCAGGAGGAGGAGAGGATGCCCCGCAGTCCCAATGGATGCTGCGCAGGATGATATGGCACCTTCCCCCTTTGCTCAGAGCCCCACAGGGCGGCGAGGTGAGGCGAGGCGGGGGGCGTCCCACCTCTGGCGCCCAGGAGGAGCCACGGAAAGCCGAGCTTCTAATTAAGACCACAGCTTCGGTTAATTGAGTCCAATTCACCTGTGACATGAAGAGCCCCAATCCCATCAACAATAATGGAACTGCATCGGCTTACACCAGTAATGACTTCAAATCAGCGGCATAATAAAGCTAATTCAATACTTCTCCAGGTCCAGCTGATGAGGCTGCCACGGGAGAGCGGGAGGCAGCCCTCCTCCTGCCGCGCTGACACCTCCTCTGGAAGAGAGGGGCAATGCGAATGGAAGGAGGGTTAGAAAGGCAGGAAATGTAACAAATAAAGTAAGTTTCCAGTAATGAGACTAAGGCTTATTTTAAAAATTGAATTACTTGCCCCAAACCCACAGGCTTCCAGCCTGCCAATCACTGCTGAGCCACCCCACTGAGCCGGACCCACAGATTCTGGGCACTGGAGGCAGGATTGGAGTCGCCCACATGCCGGCTATCAGCCACCGGAGCATGGGAAGGAGCTCGCAGAAGATGGGCGGCCCCGGGGGAGGAAAGCGGGAGGACATGAAAGTTGCCCGGCGTAGGCAGACATGCAAATCAGCAGATGTGCGGCCTCACCGGCAACCTCCTCACTGCCACGATGGCAACCTCCTCACTGCTCTCTCAGGGCGGGGACCGGGGGAGAGCCAGGAGAAGTGGGAAGGAGTAAAACCCTCCCGCTGGAGCAAGGGATGTGCCGCCGGGGCTGGGGCTGCCCCGGGATGGCCCTGGTGGCCCAAGGGGTGGGAATGGCATGGCTTGGCCCCCGGCCGCCCTGCACAGGCCACTGCCTTGCACACACAAATTTGTCTCTGCCTCCAGCCAAAAAAAACTAAGCCGCCACTCTTCTAAAGAGACGCGCATTATTTTAGAGCAGTCAAGTTTTGACTGGTCTGATTTCCATAATACACGCTCTGCAAACATCTGCCTGTTATTTAAGGCTCAGCTCCACCAGGACAGAAGTTGAACAGGGCAGACCTTTGAGCCGGCGTGTCCACAGAGGGCTCCTGGCTGCCGGAGAGATCCCAGGGCAGCAACGTGCCCACGGTGAGGTCCGGGTGGCCACTGCTCGCTCCCAGGACCGCAACCAACTTCACGTTTCTGGGCTTTTCCTCAGGGACAACCGATGCTCCAATTCCCCTCTCAGGAGGGCTCCGACCCCTTCTCCACCCATGAGCAGCCCCCAGAGCCTGTGACACCCACAGGAGGACCCGACCGGGAACATCACTCCCAGAGAGACACGGGCTCTGTATCAGAGACCTTTAAGACATCATTTGGCACCTTCAAGCTACCTGCCGTTTTCGCAAGCCGACTGTTGAAACCTAGAGAGTCCCAACTAGATGAAGTTAAACGCTGCCCTGAACGATGATGAGCCTTGCTGGCCAGAAAGTTATCCCGGCATTATGGGACTGCTCCCTCCCTACTAAGAGACCGCAAATTGGTGTTTACTTTAGAGGCTAAGGAGGCCAGCTTTGAGAAATCGCGCCTGCCCCACCATCCCCCATGCTCCAGCTTCCCAGGGGGCTCCCCAGAGGCCACCATACGGAGCATCAGCCTTCTGGCCACCCACCCCTGCATCATGCTCTTGCCCTGGGCTCAGTCCCTGCTCCATCCCATCCCAACGGAGTCTCTGGCTGCTGGTTTTACTCCCTGCACGCTGTACAGGGAGAGCTGAACTAACCCCGTCCCCTCTGTACTGCAGTGAGCTGACGCAGGCTAAAACAATTAGCTGCTATTGCTGGGATGCTCAGCTAGGACAGATCAAAAAAGACAAAGAAAGAAAAGCCCCATGCCGAGAGGAACCAGGCCCAGTCAACACATTTACCTCCAGTGCTTTAATCAACACATTTGAAACAGGAAAGGGAGAGGGCTGATGCTTCCCAAAGTGACGAGGTGCGGGCTTGCTGTCCTAGGGCAGGAGGGGCAGAGAGGACAGACAGAGAACCGCAGCCCCCATTCACTTCTGATCCATCCTTTGCTCCCATTCAGCACACACTTCAGACAAACACAATAAAAAGCAAAGTACTCTGTAAGTTCAGTTAAGGCACTTTCCATTTCCGATTGGGTTTTTCAAGCCCAGTTAAGTCTCCTCATTCGTCCTTATTCAAAACAGCATGTGCTGGAGCTTGTGCTTAGCCATCCTCCAGGAAGGACAGAGAGAAGCTCACAACGCACCACGTGCCTCACATGCCCCCCTTCTCCGGGCAGGGTTTATTATTTTGCAGTACTCTGCTCCGCATCAGCTGTCCCTAGGACTACTGGTCTTCTTCCCACTGACTTTTGCAAAACATCACACAGGTGGGTAAGCAGCACGTCCCATACCCAGCATTTTGAGTACCAAGCCCTGGACTGCTTTTGCCTCCGCAAAACATAAAACGTTTCTTTCGAGAGACTGAGGATTACCGCCGACAAGCCTTCACCTACGGCTGGGACCGGAGGAAACCAAAGCTGGTAGAGGATGAAAGCGGCTCCGCGCCACCCAGCTGTAGCTGGGCAGCCTCCAGCTTCAGCTCAGCCCCTCGCACAGCCGCTACGGATGAGAGGTATCGTGCCATGCTGCTCTTCACTTCAAAGAAGACAACCGTAAGGAGAACTATTAAAGCAATTAAAAAAAATTATCTTTAAGATGCAATCTACCCAGAGATGAATGGGAATAATTACCAAGCTGCAGATTTTTATGTTTTTTTAAGGCAATAACTGGCTGAATGCTTCTTCTAAGTAGAGTTACCTACAGTAACTTCTAACTTATTGAAATGAGAGACTGGAGACACCCTTTTTTCACATCATGGGCCACATCTTCCATACTGTATCTCATGGTAGCATCTATACTCCCCAACCCTTTTCCCGTTCAGTTTGTTATCCCATAAACATCGGTGTAGCAGCTCATGCAATTGTTTACATAGAAAAGCATGATTTCTGTTTTTCTCAAAGCAATGAAGGCAGCAGTTCAGCAGCCTGAAGTGAGAAGAGACAGCCTCAGGTTACCAGGCAGCTGTCTGAAATCGCCTCCTCGAATTCCCAGTGAAGAGCAAGACCCAACATCACTACCCTTGCCCCAGCTCACTTGCATCTGCATACCCTAAATCCTTTATTCTTCCTCTTCTGCTTGGCTGTCCCACCTATGAAATGGATATTAAACTGATGGGAAACGGGCCCTGAGACATCAGCTACTGGGCTGAAGTCGTGCATCAACTAGACTTTCCCAAATCCTTCAAATATTAGTGCATCCCAGGTATTTTTGCACATAATGTACGATCCAGGTCTATTAATCGCTTATGGCTGGATAAATGTGTTTTCTGCTGTTGGAGTAGCTTTATATGTGAAGCAATACCTGGTCTTGTCTGCCTCTCACGTGCCTGTGGGCAGGTTCCAGCACCAATCCTCTTGAGCCAGGGGTGCCAACAGCCACCTTGGGCTCCAGTGACGGGACTCAAACACACCTGCTGGCCCCTATCACAAACACCTTTAAAGATGCAGCAGAAATGGAAGAACCTCAAAGCCAACAGACCTCTTCTCAAAGAAGGCTTTTTTGGTTTGACTGCACCCCGTGTATTGCAGCTTTGAGGCGTGATACTCTTCTCTGCAGGTTAAGGCTTAAGCCATGTGCTTGATTGAATCAAGACTGTTAACTGGCATTAAAAATTTAATGAATCAGCTACCAAAAAGGGTTAAGAGAATCCATTATTTTTTAAAAATAGATTTTAAAAATTCCTTTGCAATTTAAATTTATTGGGAGGCGGGGGGGGGTGGGGTGTAAATACCACCAGGAGGAAATGGTTTTACCTTTTTTGAGATTATCCATCTTTCACCAAATACTTAAAGAGAAATCTTGATTCCTATTTGTAATAACAAGGGATTATCGGAGTACTTAATTTACTGTTGAAGTCTGGAGTGAAGTTCGTACCTTGAGCGAGGTGCAGCCTAATCCCTGTGTGTGATTGCATTTAGCAGCGAGAGGGAGGTGTGCGGAGGGTGGGGAGAAGCAACTTTTATTGAAGACAACGCTCCAGGCAGCCCCGGAGCAGAGTGGATTCAGTTTGAAAAGAACTGGCAACCCTAAAACTTTTTGATAAGATAAAAATTCATTGATGTTGGCTCACACTAGGCCCGCTCCAACTCTGCACTTGTCCTCTGTGTTTCCTTGGCATATCTGTTCCTTTCCTCTATCTGCTTTAGCATAACTTTATTTTTCTCTTTTATCTTTAGCTAACTGCACCCAGGGACTGGAGGGATTGATTTTTTGTTTTGACTTATTGTTTGAAGATCTGTAACTCAAAGCAGCTTCTTGCGCCTCTGATGTCTAAGCCTGAGCTGTATAAAAGGTAAAGCTCGTCCTGTGTACCAAACTGAGCGGGGATACCATTTTATAATCAGTCATCTGTGTTTTATTTTGCCTTTTTGGGAGGAAAACTATTTTAAGACTTTATGGGCAATAATACTTTAAATAAATATTCTCATGGCAGATACTACACATGCCAGTTCTCTTTTTAAAGACAGTCAGCTATTGCTCACCACTCAGGGGAAGGGCAAAAAAAAAGTACCTAATTAAAGGAGGCCATTATACAGCAGAAGATATTTTGAGCATCACGTCACGCTACCGACAGCCTACTGCAGCCAAAATGTTACCATGCAAATCTAAAAACGCTCTCTCTCAGAGATGCGCTGCCACGAGGCTCGCCTAAATCCCCGCTGGGAGGGGAAGGCAGGAGAGGCGAGACATGCTCGTCAGTGCCACTCGTAAACAACCATCCCTCATTGCCATGTTAATACCACCCTGTCCCGAGGCACGGAGAAGGATTTTTTTTTGTTTGCTTCCTCTGCCTTCTGAGGGACGAACTCGGGAGATTTCTCCTGTTCCCGGGCAATTTTTCCCTCTCCCCTCAAAAAACCATGCCGCTAGGCTGCTTTAGAGAAGCAGTTCTTCAGGAGGCGGCGCCCAGGTTTCCCGGCGCACACAGGCATTTCTGTATGGCAGAGAGCGGACAGCCATGGCACACACCGACTTTGTTTACGATCGCCCGTCTCCGCGATTCCCTGAAGTTGCCCAGCTTGCTGAAATATGGTTACATATGCAAACATTATCTCCCAATTGTAACCTCATTTTCTGCTCTGCTGGACAGCGTGACCAGCATTTGTCATCTCGCCGCCCCCGCCCGCCACATCATTCATGTGTCTATAATTGTCATCAAGATGTGGCATGTCAGCAGGACTCCCGCGTCCGCTGCTCCCCATCTCCACGCAGTCACTCAGGTAACAAACCCATAATCTCGCCCTGTTTTCATGATGGTTGAATTACACATAATTGTTTCTGCACAGTGATTGATTTCTGCCTGAATAGAGACCTCTGCCTTTTTTCAATGCGAGCGAGTGGCAGCCAAGTCTCTCCATCTAGGAGGAGGCAGCAGCCTTTGAAGAGATCAAAGCCAAGGCCGCGAGCAGTTGTGCGCCCTGGGAATATGGAAAGCCTTTATGCTCTCAACCCCATTTCCAACATCATGTTGGATTGCAGCTGCATTACATTCTGCCAGCATTCTTAATGCTTTTAGTATTGACTCTGACATCACCGATAGCTGTTTTAAAGTAACAAAAGCTGAAGGATGACTTATTTTCACAACTCCGTAATTGGAACACGCAAAGTTAGGGGAAGGGAGCATTTGTTTTTAATCTGAGATACAAAAGAAAGCATAGAAAATTATATAAGTTCCCTGAAATTAAAAACACGTTTTTCATATGGAAAGAACAGAGGGGGCATTTTTATAGCCTAGACCACACAAAATGAACTGATTATGCACATGCTTTTTCAAGCCTAAAGGCTGAAGTAAAAATACGATTGGGCAAGCAAGTCAAATTGGGGAAAAATATTGTGACTCACGGTACGTTTAGTGACTTTTAGCACCTGATGCAAGGCAAAATAATGCAGATGCCCAGGCTGTCACTTCCCTTTGCAGCTCCTCGTAGGAAACCCACAGCGCTTCACTTACCCTAAACCAGACACACAGCACATGGCAAACGAACGCTAAATCCCCACTACTTATCTAAAAAGAAAAAAAATGATCTAAAACTGTAAAATAACGCAAAGCTTCCTCTAAGATTCCCTCTCCTCCAGTCGTACAGACAACTCGTAGGTTGCCTTAAAACTACTCTTGCCACAAAATTGTTTTCAGGGGCATCAAACGCTCCCACACTCCTCCTCTCTCCTCATCTGGTTTCACTGGTGAAAACAAAAGTAAATTTCTTATCGAGGAAGGCTCTCCTCAACTTTGATTTAAACGTTCATCTACACTGCCCTGAAAAAAATATTTCCAGGGAACTTTTAAAACTTATCAGTGGAAAGGAGTGGGGTAAGGAGGATGTAAAAAGCAGGATCTTGGGAGGCCGCGGCAGCTGAACCATGCTGTGTCCATACGCTGACCAGTCTGAGCACCACAGCTACTTCAACAGATATTGTTATTCATTCTAAAACCACTGAATAGGAGCTTTTAAGAGCAGTAATTTTGAAATATGGTAGCTGCCAACACAGCGTGCAGAGCGGTGAGGAAGGAAGAATGTGCAAATAAAGTATAAGCTGTAAAGAATTAAACATTATAAGCTGTAAAGAATTAAACGTTATGAGCACCGATGTATTAGCAATAAAAATAATTTCCTCTTAGCTGTATCGTTTTTCCTCTGCTGTTCTAGCACGCCTTTTTTCCCTGTAGTCATTAAACACCCGACTCAAAGACAACAGCAAAGGGATCTGCCCTCCCTCCCTGTGGACACAGAGCTTATGTCCCTGACATTTCAAGGCTGGGAAACTGTCTCGTTGTTACTTTGACTGTTTCTTAACACACGCTAACCATACTGAGGCTGAAACTAGAGCCAAACACAGCAAGCTCTTTACCAAGATGTAAAAGCTTATGTATTTTTTTTTCGTATTAAGAAAGAAGTCTTTTCTGTGTTAGTCCAAGGTTTTGGGGGTTTTCCCCTGCCTCTATTCTCCTGCCATCCCCAGAAAATTTACTGCTTCCTCTGCACAGCCTGCTTTCTTAATTCAGGACTAATTCTTTGTGGCTCTGGTGTCCACTCTGATAGCAGGAGGGCTGCTCATAAAGCAGGAGGAAAACACCGAGGAAAGAGCGGCAAGATACAGAGAGCTGGAGCAGTCACTGTAAATAGAGGTGTCTCCTGCCATGTTAGTGGGGCAGCTAATTCAACTTCTGCCTATCCTACAAGGAGTCCCAAGGATCTGCCAGCCTCCAGAAACCGAGCAAGCAATGTGTGCAGCATCGCAAAGGTCTCCAAAACACTCGCCGCTATGAAGAAACAGCAGCAGTGAAGTCATTTTTGTACAGTGCTGCAACCCTGCCTTTCAGCGTCAAACCATTACTGTGATGAAAAAGTATGTTTTACCGTAATTACTGCTTATTTTCCCTTCCAGGGACTTTTTTGTTCATTTGCAGAGGATTCACTTGCTACTTGGTACTTTTGCTTGAAAGCTTGCTACTTTTTTTGCACTATTCGCTGAAATTTAAGAGACACCATTTAGCCCAAAGGAGGCAGGCGAAGGCTGTTGGCCAGCTTTTCATCCTCCGCAGCCCGCTGCACAACTCCCCGTGCCTAAGTGGAGGCACAGCTTCTCCTCATGCAGGCTCTTCTATTAGGGATGGACAGGGGACCTAACAACAAACCTCAGCGGTTCCTCAAATCCCAATCCCCGCAAAGTGACACCCTGAATGACCACAGCAAAGCTATTTTAGGTTTGTCTGTGGTGCTGGGGGATGTTCAGCCGCCAGCTGTGACCACCATGTACGGGCTGCAGCTACAGAGCTGCGAAGGAAAAAGAAAACGACACCGATGACGGGGCTGACCCCGGGGAGGCGATGTCACCAGGGCATGCCGCTCAAGGAACACAGCTAGGAAGCCGCACTCCAGAGAGCACAGACTGGACGCATGTTAAAGTACCAGGTATTTCGGGATGCCCAGAAGTTTAAAGGCTCCAGCTTCAAACCAGCCAGCACCCTCTTCCCACCGCAGGCTGCTGAGGCGCCAGGCAGGGACATCGCTGAGGCCACAGCAGGTGCCCAACACGGCTGGCAGAGGAAGACAGATGCCATCACTGCTGAGATGTCATCCCTAATAGCTGCTTTGAGACGCATCAAAGCAAGGTCCTCCCAATCCCGTGTTAAACAACAGAAGCCCCACCACGCTGGTGCCCAGGGCAGACATCTGAGAAACCCGGATCGGTTGTCCCCAGCCCATCACCGGCAAGAGCACGAATTGATGGCAGCTTTCCTGGGAGAAGGAGCACACCATGCTGGTTGTCTGACTGCGTTTGGGCTGAGAGAGGGACAAGAGGCAAAAGTGGAGCGTACAGATAATGATGCTGAGGGGAAGCAGCCTGCCCCCCACCGCGGGAGGACAGCAAACAGGACAAAGAGTGGGAAGATATGGGTGCTCCTGTGCTAGCAGGGAGGGAAGTGGGAAAAAACAGAGTCTACTTTTGGACAAAAAGGTCTTAAGCTAGTTTTTTTTAAGCCCTCTCCTCACTTTTACTTAGAAACTTCAGTGGGATTGTTTGGTCCTTAATAGAAAGGCTGGGTATGAAACACAGCCACGGCCAGCACTGCCACCAACTTTCCTTTTATCTGCACTGGTTTTAATCCTCTTATTCCCCACTCCACGCACATCCCAGTTTTTAGTTTCTCAGACTCCTGGCTTGTTTTCATGAAAAAAACCCCCAACAAATCAACCCAAGAAACATGTCTTTATAAGCAAGCAATCTTTGTATTTCAGGTGGGTTCCTGAAGCAAACTCCGGAAACAGGTATTTTGTTCCTGCCATCACCTTCCCCTAAGTCTCTGAACAAATTTTGCTTTTTCAGATTCCTGTTTGCAGAAGCCTCCTCCCAGACTGTGTCTCTGCTTTTTGGAGCAGGGTGAGGGGAGGCAGTGGATGTGACTCCCTCCCACCCTGTACCAGCATGGGCGCCAGGGATATCTCCTGGGAATGTGCTGGCAGCCACCGACACACTGCGATTTCCACGGGTCACGTCCTTACGCTAGACTCTACGTTGGGTAATTATACACAGAATTTACCTATTTCACGCTTAATTGCACAGGCACAAACTTTTGCTCCACCCCCGAAACAGCTATAACCTACCAGCAGCTCTCCCAGTCCTGGCTTAACCCCCGAGACTCAAATCTCAGCCCCTGTCTTCACCAGCCCCTCCTGGGAGAAGCCACCGAGCCCAGCAGAGGAGAGGAGATGCAGGTAATGCACGAAAGGCCAACGTCAGCCCATGGCGGGCTTGTGAGCTACGGGCTCCTGAGCTGCGAAAAGCCATCTCCAGAAGAGAAATGCAAGACCGACCCGCCGGCTCTTCTGCTGACTGGACCTGAAAAAATGCTTTGTCCAGCAGATGATGGCCAGAAAGATTCATTTAATGGAGGAAGGCAATTTTTGTGCAGTGAGCACAACTGTTTAACTAACTGAATGCACTTATTTGCAGTCCTGAAGCCAGAGATGGAAGACAAGCTCATAAAACCCCCTCTGAAATCTCCTAAGAAGTCTGCCTGTGCCCCAAACACAGGGGTTTCTAAATCAGCTTTCATTAAACCACATTTGTCAATTGAGTATTTGTTGTTCTACCCTATTAGGCTGTAATATTCTCATTTACACACACATCTCTGTGGGAAAAGAAAGAAAGAAGAATTTAAAGTTTCAAAGAAAGAGGGAAAGCTTTCTATACAAGTCCTTTTGGGAGGGCCCTTGAATTAAAAAAGTTTTGAGCAAACCAGCGTTTTGACCAGCGCTCCCAGAGTCTCTTCATATTTCCTTGTTACAAAGTATGAAGTCATCTTTTACAGGTCATTCCGATAAGAAGCTTAGTAGCCGCCAGTTTAGAAAAAAAGAATTGTTTGCAATAGTGCTGTCAAACTCTCTGGGGAGTTGCCTAATAAATGAGCATTTTTTTGCGGTTCTCCTGTTCTGAGTTTTCCTTCTGAAGATTTACATCTAAAACAGAATCTGTGCACTATTATCTTAGAAATAGCCTCAAAATAACTGAGACAGGGAAAAAAGTCACAACAAACCCATACAAATTCACACGCTTAAGAGTTAAGCTTTTAAAAAAATATTTCTTTTTTTTTACTTTAAATCCAGCACAGCTTCCCCTTTCTCCCTGTATCAGAGGTGTTTAAGACAAGAAATAATGTATGAGAGAGAGGGTTTTAGAGTAACAAATGTTTCAAATCCAACATGCTCGCTTCCAACTTATTTTTTAAGCTGAATTTCAGTTGTGTGCAGGAGGAAATTGGGCAGTAAAGAACAGCCACAAAAACAACCCAGCACGATGGCGTGGGAGGGCAGTGAAACCAGAAGCTTCAGGGGCATCCTTTAGGGTAAATTATTTTAATTACTTACTTTTTTTGAAATGTATTTTATCATGTGCGATATACAGCTTACTTCCTCAATATCCTCAAAAGCTCTCCCAGCTCGGTGAGCTCCCTTTTCCTCTCGGGGCCGGTCCCCAGCAGCCGGAGGGGACACGGGCAGGCTGCAGCCTGTCCCACCGCCCCGGCCACCCACTCGCTCCCTCACACCCCACTCCAAAAAGCTCCTCCAGAGGCCAAATCTCCACTTGCGTTTGTATTTGAGAGAGGAGGACCTGTACGTGAACCTAGGGGTAATTTTTTACTCTCCACAAGGGCTAATTCACGTGCAGAAATTGAGGTGAGAAATCAGAGTCTCCCCCAATTCGGAGGGGTCCCTGCAGCCTGTCAAGCCTGGTTATTATCCTGCTTCACCTCGACTTTTCCGTAACAAAACATACAGGACTGGGGGTGAGGGGATAGAGCGGAATTGAAACCACAATTACCACTTGGAACTGCAGCTTCCTAAACCTGATACAGCGCTGGCCAAAATTAGCAAATGAGAGACCCCAATGAAATCGCTGGATTGCGGCATTTTAACAAAGTAAACACATTTGCATCGCTGGGCACATTTTATCTGCATTTTAGCACATCGGCAGGGAAAAGGCCTTCTCCCCAAGCGTGGTCTGCATTTGACAAGTGTTGACACCTTTAATCGTCACCTCCATATTGTACTTTTTTTATGCTAGACAAAGCTTGCCAATGCAAGATTTGGGAGGGATGAAGAAAGATCAAGGCAAGAAGATATGCCAAAACTGTGGAGAGACAACAGACGGTCGCAAAGATAAATCTCTGAGGCAGTTCTGAAATACAGAAAGAGGCAGAAAATTGAAGAAATAGAGCCTTGTAGCATAGCTAAGTGACCAGTTACTGAGACAGAGTGTTGGCTCCGGGCAGACGGTGTCACTAGGACCCTAACCTAGAAATACAGGGCCTACAGGGATAGCATTTTAGAGCTTATCACTCTTCATCTCTGAGCCAATAAAACTGCCCAACAAAAGCCCCATGTTCCCCTTCCCTGTTTTTTTGGATGTACATGACAGATCAGACCATTTCCAGACTGGTTTTCTTCGGATAACGCCTGCATCCCCATCCAGACCTCGCTTCCCGTCAGCGAAGGGGGAAGCTGAGCTGCCATCAGTATCGATGGGATTTCAGCATCACATCTCCTCGATTCCATGCAATCTCCCCCCCCTGGTGCCGACATGGCGGGGTCTGCTGCAGCTCCCGCGAGTCACGGATGCGGGATGCTTAAAGCGGGACCACCGAGTTGGTCCAGTGCCCGGCACTGCGCTGGATGTGCAGCAGCAGCCTGCTTCCATCTACTTCAAAGCTTCCCTACTCAGAAAGCAAGGAGGGAAAAAAAAAAAAAAGAAAAGGGTCTAACAAACAGATTTCTTCTGTTCTTTGCCGAAGCAGCATTACTAGAGCTCGCTTGCACCACGAGGACACACACGCGCACCCCTGCTCCTTCGAAGCTCCAGCGTTATCTGAAGGTACTTGGTGGCAAACACGTCCATGAAATCACAGGCTCCCAAGGGACTTTTCCCCTGGGCAAAGCAGACCGGCCCCGCTGACTTGGGCAGCGCTGTGTGAAGTAGAGGGACAGAGTACTGAATGTGCTTGGATGGACAAACACTTTTGGGAATTAACTGCTCTCTGGCTTGCCTAATAACTCCTAACCAAAGCAATTCTCTGGTTTATGTGTTACAGCTGGTGACAATAGTACATTTACTTTTTAAGTTAAACTGCCCACTTCATAAATATTCAATCAAAGGCTTGTAACTTTACACTTGTAATTTTTGCTGACTAAGCACCTCATATTGATTTTATGCCTCAACCATACCTATACCCTCAGCCACTTAAAGAAAATAAACAAACATCCAGACAATCTTTCAGCCCCAGGAAAATGCCCTTCTCCACAAGGCATTTGGTATCTTTGAAGATCACAGATGAAGATGTTCTTGGTCCTTCATCTCAACCTGAAGCATCAGCGAGCAACACCACCACCAGAAGCCAGGGGAATGTATGCCACTTCTCCTTGGGCAGTTCAGACCACTTTTCTTCCCCTTTAGGAGAACAGGCAATCCCTGGCTGATTAGCACAGTTGGCGCACACGTTAACTCCCTACCGCACTTTTAGCTCAATCCCAAAGACTCAATGAATACATTTTTATTTAAGTGCTCAATCACTTTCTTGCTGAGAGGACAGATTCCTTTGAAGTGGGAAACCCAAACTAAATAAACATATCCACACGATCCAAGTCTCAAAATAGAAGCCATTGGGTTGCTAGATTAAGTTATTCTGAATGCAATTTTCTTAAGTGAATCTAATGCTTACGAAGGGACGGAGTGACAGAGAGGCTAATCCCCAACTGCCCGGGCAGGAGCAGCACGCCTTTCCCCCAGCCGCCAGATGAGAATGGTCTTCACGCCAACCATGCCTTACGGCCCCAAGCAGCTTAGTGATAACTGACTGATAGCCAGGATGGAGGCAATTTGGGGTAAATAGGAGTCATTTTACACACCACCGGAGCATCACAGCACATGGTTCCCCTGCAAAAGTGAGGACGACATGTGCTGAGGACAACCTGCCTCCACCAGGCTGAGGACCCACAGAGCAGCCAGCTTGTGGCAGCGCTTCCCTCGGCCCAGCCACAGGCAGGATCGGTGTCCATCCATCTGAGAGCATCACGGGAGATCACAGTGGGCCACACGGCGCACAGACCTCAGGCTGCAAAACGCTCAGTGTCCCTATCAAAGCATGCTCTTGCATGTGTCTCTTCTTCTGAGAGACACAGTGTTTTACCACTAGCAAAAAAAGCACATGCCTCTAATGGGACTTCAGAAATATTACAGCAGCAGTAAAATGCTTTCGTGTGGGTTATTTCCTTCCCGTATCAGGGGGAGTTTTCCCTAACTATAAACAGCAGTTAAGTACTCGGGAGGAGCCAGGCCTGCGGTACCCAGGCTTTTCGATGCCTGCAGCCATGCAGCGCTGCAAGTATCTGGAAAAAGTCTTTTCCTCTTTTGATGCCTGAACCTGCCGAGCTTCAGGCTTTCTTCTTGAGCCATATCCTCCCTGGCACTTGCAGCCCATAACAAGCTATTCTTATTAACATTTTTTCTGGGATGGGATTAAGTTGGAGAAGAGGGGGCACAGCCTTAAAATGAAAGCGGCAGCTCCACCTTTTGCAGTTTACATTGAATTAGTTCCTAGATATATAGAAAAAAAGGAGATTTAGGACATAAGCAAACACACATATTGATATACAAAAGCTCCATCTTTGATGATTTGTAATGGGTGGGGTCTTTGATTACGCCTCTGCAGAAGCCACACACACACGGAATTGTTGCCTCTGGACTGAGAGGTCAGGGGTTTTCTTTCCCCTCTACCCATTCACAATTAGATAGACATGCTAATTGCATCACCCTGAGAAGGAGAAGGCAGCAAAAGCAGAAAGGCTGTTTTCTTCACCAGTATGTGCTCAAAGACCACACTAATGATGGACGTATGTACGTAAGACTCTGCCTGGATGGTGCCATCTTATCACGAACAACCTGATCAAGCTTCGGACAGAGGCACTGCAGCAACTTCTTCTGCTTTCCACCCCCCCTTTTCCATATGGAGATTCCGTTTCACTAGGGGGGATAAAGACAGCACCACCCAAACTCATCCCACAGCCATTCATGCCTTGGATTTGTGTTTCGCAAGAGACCTGGCTGGCACCTTAGACTGCTCAGCTGTGAGGCTTGAGTCAGAGCAGCTGGCAGCGGCGCTTGCAGCAGCGAGGTCCCTCTGCTAGCGCTGAGCAGATTCTCCCTCTTCTCCCCCGGCGCTGGCATTTGGCGCGACTCGCCGAGCCACTCAGCAAATAGTGCTAAAATTCCTCCCTGCGCAAACCCGAATAAACCCCAGTAAGTTCTGCTTCCACAGAGCCGGGAAGCTTTGTGCTCCTCTGCATGCGATTTAGAAGTTATTTAAGAAGCTAATCAGCATCATTCAACTTCATTGAGGAGTCCTGCGCCGTGCTGGTTTGCCGGGCCCCTCGGATGTCCATGCATGACGTTTCCTCAGGCACAGGGCTGGAGTTTCAGGGGGGATAAAGAGACGTGCAACAGGACCACAGCTGCCTATGGCCCTGAGAGCATCCTGCTCCGATGGCAACTCAGGAATTAGCGCAAAACTTCCTGATGGGTGATACGGGAGCGGGAGCTGAGCCCCAGCATCTGAGCTACAAAGCCCATTTCATGTTGGGCTGGGGAGCTTTCAGCTGACCATGGCTCCCAGCAAGTGCCTACAATTGCACAGTCAGCAGAAGCAAACGCCCTGGAAAAGACAATATTATGAAAAAACAGGTTTGTATCCTTCTGCAGCTCCCATACATTTCCCTTGGGGTCCCAAAAATTCCCACAGGAAAGTGAACCAGCCTGCTTTCAGAGGGATGGCAAGATGCAGCTAGGGAAACAAAACCCTCTCACTGAGGCTCTGTAGCCACTCATTCCCGCTACCTCTACCCTCATCCTTACTCCTATCTGTATCATCTGCACAACTTCTTCTGGAAGATTAGCTCTTCAAGACACAAGCTAGCTCCATGCCCCTGTGCCGTACAAAAGCACACAACAAATATCCAAAACTTGGGCAGGTCCTGCGTATAAATGTTATTCCTTGCGTTTCAACTCTCTCAGCCGAATTCCTCATCATTTTCAAATGGATACGCTGTGTTTTGCAAGTTGCTGTAAGGTGTTTATAGATTGTATCCCCCAACCTATTTAACACCTCCAGCTGCTACAAAGAGACAGTTTAGCCACAAAGAAATAAACCCAGAGCCCAAGAACAGATAAGAACAGACAAAAAGGAGGTTGCAGAAGTCCTCCATCTTCCCACAGAAAGTTTCATTCATTGGGAAAGAGGGAGAAACAAAACAAAATGATTTTCTGGATGAATTTAAGAGACGGAGAAACGATTCTTCTTCAGTCACCTCCTTTGTTCCAATCGCACAGACGGGAAAGGTCTGCTACCCCAAAACCAGTCTTGTTAACGAAAAAGTAAGAAACCCACGCATGTTAGAAAACAAACAGCTGTCTCTGTCTCCCATCTCCAGTACCCCCACGATGCTGAGAAACCACCAGAAGATCTCTCGAGCACACAGGATGCGCAGTCACCAGGTGTTGCTGCGGTTTTAGTACCATCACGTGCCACTTTTCCTGCAGGCATGCAAACCAACCGCTTTGCTTTTTTACTCACCCAGCTATCTGGTATGAATTCGCGCTGCAGTGCGAGGCTGGTACCTGAACTTGTAACTAGCACTCTCCTGCTCCTACAAATCCAACTTGTAAAAGGCAAATCAGTTGCCAGTAAAATAAAAAAAAACCCTAAAAGCCTAAAAATATTGGAAAAAAAAAAAAAAAAGAGGAGGAGAAAGTGAGATGAGACCGCTCTAACAATTGCAGATTTAGGAAAATTTTAAATCCTCCTCATGTACCCTCTCCCCTCCAAAAGCTGCACTGAAATGACACTACAGTTTTCTTCTTCTAAGACAATTTGACGTGTTGTGTCTGACTGCAGATTTGTATTTTTAATTTTACAGAGCAAGAATATAAACTGTTTGCCTTATTTAAAAAAAAAAGGCATTTTTTTTTCCTGCCTATTTTGGCAAAAGTAACTTTTTTCCCATCCCAAGAAATCTTTGCTCTCTCTAGGCTGGCGTTAGCAAGCTGAGGCTGACTCCATGAGAGATGGACCCGGTCCTGGGTCTGGACGCTTTTGCCCGGGGGTACATCCCCCCGGGGCAGTTTGCAGGCAGACGGGTCCTTCCAAGGGTTTGGGAAAAAAAAGATTCAGCGCCCCAGGGCGGCTTTTTAATCCCGCCTGACACCTCCAGGCAACAGATGCATCAACACGAAGCGGCTTTGTCATGCAAATGGCAGGGCGCAGGTAGACACCCCAGGGGCTGCTCCCCGCACAAATGGCCGGGGACTGCCACCTCAAGGGAGACCCCCTCTCAGGGGAGATCTCCCCCCCGGAAAAGGGGAGCAAAAGCAACGCGGTGGTTGGGACCCCGCAAAGGTGAAGGGGCAGCAGCAGCAGCGCGGCGCCGGAGCTGTGGTTAGCCATGAAGCCAGCGAGCGTGTCATCTCCTGGATGCGGCGTTTTGATCTCGCGCGCATTAAAACCCAGCTGTCAGCTAGGAGACTAACGAAGATTATAGTTCAATTAAACAAACAAAAAAAATTATTTAATAACTCAAGCGTGTAGCCTTGTGGTTAAACTGAAAGAACTCTGGGCTTATGTCAACATTGCAGCCCTGCAACAGCACTATTTTACCGAAATAGTGGTGCTGCTCTAACATGCAAGGGCAACACTGAACTAAAGCAGCCCCTCGGATGTTCGGCGGGGAGCTTTACGATTAGAAAGCAGATGGGTTTTCCCCCCTCCTCCCCTCCAATGTACCCATGTAGGAGGGTTCCTCAAGTATCGGAGCAGACGGCCTCCCCAAGAAGCCGATATTCTGGGGGCATTGATGCCAGATCAGTCAGGAGCGGCAGCCCCACGGCACGCATACGCGGAGAAAATCCTCAGTGAATAATTAAGCGGGATTTTGTTGTTCAAAGCCTTGCACCAGCACTGGGGACCTTCTTAGGAAGGTAATGTGGGAAAGAAGGTGTAAAAAAAAGGTCTGAAGTTTCACGGTCCTCAAAGGGTCAGGTTTGAGTCTCGGTGCCCTCTCGAGAAGCTGCATCCTTTTCCCCACGATACATCCGAACTGAAGTTTTCTGTAGAGCAGCGTTTGTAACAACAAATATCAACAGACCGTGGTCAGCAGGCTTCGCCCTAAATGGCTGTAGGCCTCAACTGTTCATGCACAAACAAGGTCCTTTTTAAAAACAGAACTATAGAAAGCAATATATCGCACGAGTTTTTGCATCTTTAAAATGCAAACGGTGACATACAAAAAGGGCAGATCTGTATGTTTCCCAGTGCCAAACTACCCTGTCATTCCAAATCCAAACACCCACTAATTTAACAGGCTTTGCTACTGTCAAATTACCAATAAAAATTAGGCCCCCTCTTTTTTTGTTTTTGAAGTTAAAAGCCACAACCCTGAAGAAAAATCAAGAACGCCGGAGAGCAAAATAATGCCAGTTGTTTGACAGAGACCGCCAAGTAAAAACCCAAGAGCCAGTACAACAGAAAACTGCTTTATCACAGGAAAACAACAGCATCCAACTTCTTGCATGACAGCACACACAACTACAGCAGCATTTTTTTCGTCAGAATGCCTACAATCAAATTTCTTTCCCGCTCTACTCCGGTTCTACTAATTTCCACTCATTTTAAGATTGCTCTATATGTGTACCAAGAAGTTCACAAAAACAAATGGGAATTGACTATCCAAAATTAAAAGTACATTAAAATCCACCACATGTGTGTCTACATCAATGGAAACAGAGGGACCAACCTGGAAGAATCAGTGCCCGCCACAACGTAAAGGAAAGCTGTAACTATTGCGTCATGGTTGATATTAATTTCTAAACGACCATTTCACAATTTGTGGCTGAAGATACTGAGTATGTTTCAAAGCAATACTCCCAGACACACAGAGCATTCACGCACAGCAACTGATGGCAGAAATAAATATCAATCAGCAAAGAGCAATGCAATATCTGAAGGCAAAAAAAAAAATAATCCCAATCTTTTCATTTTACTGATAAGCAACTTTAGCAGTTCTGCTTCCAGCCCTCAATTTTCCTCAAGAAACCAAGAGTTAAAGCCAGAAAATTCGCATCTGTCCCAGTCACTACAAAGGCAGCATTTACATCATTCCGCCATACGTTATCCTACAGTCGTAAACCAGGGCTCCCCCCCCTCTCAAAGCCCCCAGCCCTGTTCAAAGGACGTCAGACACCGCAGACATTAATCTCAGCTTTTCCACCGCGATCACGATCAACACCTCCGAGAGCTCTCAAACTCCACTGGACGGAGGCTCTGAACAACCTTCACCCTAACTGAAGTCACCCAAACCCCCTCCGGCGTGAACACGCGCTGCAGACCGAACAGGAGGAAACCCAGCTCGCCAAAACCGGTCTTTGGAAGAGATAACTCACTGTTCTGGGGATGGGTGGCGACAGAGATCCATTAGGCATGTACGGGTCGTTATTCATATTTGGCATCATGATATACCCAGAATAACCAGAGTACGATGGTCCCTTGCTGTATAAGCCACTGTCGGGATGCTTTCCTATGGAAGAGGAAACAATGACTACATTATTCCCCACGTACACGTTTCTTGTAAGTTAGAGCACTTAAACAGGTACTGCGCATTCATAATAACGTTCTGCCTGCAAACGTTGCCTTACTCATGGAAATTACCTCTGACAGAAAGTGGTCCACAGCAATTTGTAATAACATTTTTTTTTAAGAAGAGTTAATTCTTAAAGGAGTAAGTACTCTCAGTGAGGAGCTTACGCTTAAGATACGGAATAGCCTCAGAGTAACCAATTTCCTTTGCTAGTCCCTGCTCAAATCAAGGCAGAAACATCAGCAATGACATCACATTTCTCAAGTAGCAGTTTTTCCCCCATTTTATACATCCCACTAGGATTTGTGGATTCAGAAGTATTGCCAGTATGGGTTTCCAACATCATTGTTAGGAAAGGGAGGAACAAGGCAGTGATAACTAGATATAATAATTTCCTTCTCTTGCTGAGCCACTGCATGCAGCGAACAATTCATTCTGGCCACGCTCACCAGGAACAATTAGAGGGCAGGGGCTGGCTTAGAAGGACACCCTAACGATTTCGGGAGGGGGGTGCTGTTGAACACACATGGGACTACACTCAAGAGGGAAGCCAAATGAGGGAGGCTATTTTGCAGGAAAATAAAGAATTTGGGTCCAGGTCCTGCAAAGGGACAGGGAGCACCTATACGACCGTTGACAATGATACTATTTGAAAGTGAGGTTTTAAGAGGATGCAACACTGAAAAGAAAACTATACAGAGCTGACCTCCTCCCCCTCACTGTCAAAATGCTACGAGCGTGGACATTATTGCTTTTAGGCTGCTTAATGACCAATTTGGAGACAGATCGCCACAGAGTCTCGGAAAGCACCAGGATTGAACTGTGACTATCTTCATTCGGAATTTATGATCTGCTTTAGTTTGTGATAATAAGCATTTCATTTTAAATGTTATCTCCTGTCCTTCACAGCACACATTCGTTGTACGCATGTCCAGCTTCCTAAGTGGTATTCAACAAACTCTGTTATTTCCTCTGCCCTCCTCAATCAAAATTAACCAGCTGGTACATTAAAAAAAAAAAAAAAAAGGCAAGAGGTCTGTTCATGCTTAGATTTGGAAGGGGAGATTTAACTGACAGACTTTGGTTATGGGGAAAAAACAGAGTTTCTGAACACACACAACTGGGCTGCTGTACGAGTGAATAGATAGATGTGTTTAAGCTGATATCCTAAAAATAGTTTTTTCTTCAGCGAAGATCCATTTGGCCTAGTTATCAGTTTCTAAACAACTGAAATACCATTTGGCCACTCAAGATAAAAGTGCTGCACATTCATCTCCTTTTTAAATGCGCTTTGACTGCGCCCAGGCATCCCCCCTCCCCAAAAGGTGCTAAATTTATGTTTCCCAAAAGAAATCAAGCTCCAGTTTGAGGACCGTGTGGAGGCTGACAGGGGGACTAAGAGGGAAAATATCGCAAGACAGGACCGTGCGCTTCTCACCTTCCTCGGGGTGCTCTCTGCCTTTATCATGGTAGGAATCCTGCGCTTGAGTCTGCCTGGAAACCTGACCACAGGGAATCCGCCATCAGAAAAGAATAAGAAAAAGAAGAAAAGTCACTGTATGGATGCTCATTTAACAATCACAGCGCTACACCTTCTTGTAGAAAGAAAAAGTTAGGAGCAAGAGATAAGCATCTTTCTTTTCCCTTTTAAGTCGCTGGGAAGGCAACTGTACCAGAAACGTTTGTGTAAACGATCGTTTTATGACAACGTTAATAACGACGGGGCTTTGCGAAGCTCTTCGAGCAGAAGTGCCCTATATTGAACGAAAGGGGCTTATTTCTGGAAAATATCTGGAGTTTCAGCAGTCAAAACACTCTTGGTAAAAAGATACCAAAAATAATAATGTAAATCGGGTTGCCCCCATTACCAGATCTTTAGGAAAAAAAAAAACCCAAACAAAACAAAACAAAAAACAACTAAGAAGAAATGAAAGAAGCAACAAAAAAAGGCAGGTTCCCCGCTCTCCCTGAAGTTTTTTTTTAGCGTCGGGAATTTCTCCCCCAAACAGTTTTATGCAAATCCCTTTAAGAGTTTACGGCTAATGCTCCGACCCCGCTGATTTTACCGAGGAAATTTCATGGCTGCTTGAGGTCTGAGACCGCCGCACCGTCGGGGGACTCGCGGGAACTTTCCCGTCCCGAACCGAGGCGCGGAGGGGGCCGCCTGCCCAACCCCCCCCCCCCCCCCCCCCGCCCCCGCCCCCACCCCCCCCGCG
>VXBO01007650.1:365843-385986 GCA_013400135.1 Rhinoptilus africanus | reverse complement strand
AAAAAACCCCCAACCCTTTTGTTCAGAACCACCGGGCTGTGGAGCCAAGCGGGCTCCGCCTGGCACAGCCCCCCGACGGCGCGTCCCTGCGCCCGGCCCCGCCGGGACTGCGCGGCCGCGGGGGCAAAACTCCTTTTTAGCGGCCGACGAACGAGCAAATAGCGGCAAAAAGCCCCCTTCCAACCCCCGATCCCCTCGCCCGAGAGGCCAGTGCCAGTTTGCAGAGAGTCTTTCCAGGCAAACCCTCTGCGGGTTTTTCCCCCCCGGGGGGAGGAAATGCCGAGGGTGGCCCCCCGAGGGGTGGGTGCGCCCCCCCGCCGTGCCCGGCCAGCCAGGCACCCCGCTGCCGAGGGGTGGCACGGCTTTTTAACGAGCTGAGAGGTGCACGGGTGGCAGAGCCGGGGTGCGGGAGGGGGGGAGCCCCCGGGGGTCTCCCAGCACCGCCCCCCGAGCACCCTGCCCACCCCCGGCCCGCGGGGGCAACCACCCACCCCTGGGCTCCCGCTGCTCCCCCAGGACCGCAAAGCACAAAAAAGGATGTTGGATTTCAAAAAATCTCCCAGATCCATCTTCTACGGCGTGTTTTCGAGGCAATGTGACCAAATTTTGCCTGTTCCCTGGGTCTGCGTTTGCCACCCTATTTAGATAACAGCCGTGATTTATGTGCAAGCTGAATATATAGGCTGAATTCCCAAATTCCTTCTGAAGCACATCAGTCCTCCTCCGTCAGGACATGGGGTGAGCAGGGCCCGAGCAGGGATGCGACGATTAGCCTTGGGCTCTGCAGCGTTACCGCTGCGGTCTCCCGACCGCTCGGCTGGTGTGCGGCACCGCTGGGGAGCCAGCCCCGGGCTGCCTCTGGAGGCATGAATGTGTTTAGAAATACGGACCTGTTCCTTGCCTCTAAAACAAGGATAATGCTTCTTAAGCCTCTTTTACACCCTGTGAGAATAAATGTGTGTAAGAGGCTCGCGGCTCCTCTGACAAATGCCATAGGAAAAGCTGTAAATAGCAGATGTGGATGGGTTTGGGGCAAAACCCAAAGCGCCCTCACTCTTGTGTTGTACCAGGCAGATGGACCCTTTGGCAGTGCAGTCCCTTTTCAGTGCTTTTACTAACACAGGGTCCAGATAGGTGGTGTGGCTTTGGATTTGGGTTTGGGGTTGCAGACGCTGTGGCCTACAGCGCCATGACCCAAATCCAGCTGCCCATTGGTGTGGGTTGCCTGCTGTGATCTCCAGATGCTGCTGGGACTGTGGGGTCCTGGATGATGAAGCAGTGACACGGGTCCCCAGCGGCCTCGGGGGGACTAAGGCAGGGGTGGTGTGGGGAGGATTTATCACCATGCCTATCATCGTCTGCCTCATGGATGGTAAAAGGACTTCTTTCTGCTGGTCCGTGGTTGGGCGAAGTCAAGATGTTGGTGCCAAGTGAAGGGAGCAGCTCCATATTTGCTGCAGATTTATACTTTCAACGGAGGAAAAAACAAAAAGGGAATAAAGTGTGCTGGTTTAAAAAACTCAGTTATTATGAGTCTTTATGAAACGCAGACTCATTTTTTAAAATTATAACAAAGGACATCCTGGCTATGTTTCCAGCAGCTATATCAAAGAGCAACTGCACTTCTTATTTAAAGCTGCTTTGAAAGAGATCACGTGTAATAGGTATCAGGATATTAAGAGTGTATATGTGCTTTTTGCTTTTTAATTTACACATCCCGCTTTCCAGTTCTAGGACGCCATTAATGTTCTTAGCCCAGAATTACTCTATTTAAAGAGCTAGGTTTTCTTAGCCCTTGCGACAACATGGGCTTTATGAGATTTGAGTGGGCAAATCTCACCAGTGCGTTTTGACTGTAAGAGCTTTTGTTTAGAAGAAGGCATTGGTGGCTCAGATCTCACGAATATGTTAAGTTATCTTATTTTGAGATTAAAATAGTTAGCAGTTCAGGCTGCTTTCTTCTTCGTTCTTTAAGAGCAAGATAAAATACAGGGGAAGTGGCATGGTTTATCCAAATACATGGTGACACGAAGTAGCTTGCGAACTAACCCTTACATCGAGCAGTGCCGTTGCAGGATTATTTCTCATGACTCATCAGATCAGATAATCCGCAGCGTGTGGATAAAAGGGGAGGCAGGACTCGGAACCAAACCCAGAAAGCTGCGCGCAGGAGAATGTGAAATGTGAGGTTAATGTTGTATTAAAGGTAAGACCTGAGAAGAGCACAGCAACGCGCTGCCCCCCCGCAGGGATTTTTAGGCTGGGATTTTTGAAAGGACCAAGCAGATGTTCAAAGGGAGGAGAGCACTACATCCCCGAGGGGGCCTTTGGAAATCCAAACTTTAGTAGTTTTGTTGGAGACTGCATTTATGAGAGATTCTGGCTGAAGAAGCGTGTTTTAATTGCAGAGTAGCAGTTTTGCCCGTTTATGTCAACATTTCCTACTTACTCAGAGGGGGAAGTTCTGCTCCTGAATAAATAAATGCTATGCGTGGCCCAGAACGGATGAGATTTTCTCCATCCCTGAGAGCCAGGATGCTGCACCCGGGGGCCGTGTCCGTGGGCAGGCTTTCAAAGGCCCCTCCGACCGAGCCCTGCTTCTGCTCCTCTTGCTTTGCACTCCGGAGTGCGGGTGCGTGCCTCACGCTGCGACTTCTTGGATGCAGTAGGGCAAGGCACCGAGGGGCTTTTGCCAGTGGTTTGGTGCACACGTCATCAGAAGCTTCACCCTGAAAATGTTGATTTCTATTGGTATTTGCTTGTACAGTGCAAAATCAGTATCTGTAGCCCTAGAAGTATGTGAGGTGCTTTGTGCAGAAGTCATCCTTCTACAAAAGCCCTCGGCATGGCTACAGCTAGGCCTGTTTTATAATTCAGCATAAACCGATTGATAATGTTCTGCCAAATATATAACGAAGACACAGAGCTAACTGTGCCCCAGTGTTTCCTCCTAGCTTTTGAAAGGGCAACCGTTCCCTTCCCATGCTCCCAACAAAATCAAAGCGTCTTGTAATCCCTCACTTGTTTTTAAGTGACAGTAGTCCTCTGTGCCCTGACAAATATTGCCGGCAGAAGCCTGGTAGCTCCAGACAAGGTCCTTTGAAAGAGGTGGGAGGAGAGGGAGGCTCCGCGGGCAACTTTCCAGTGGCAGCTGTGCACTAACGGCATGGGAGTGTGGGAGGCTTCTCCCGGGTTAGTAAGGCAGTTCAGCAATGCAGCGAATGTGTGCTCCCCGTGCATGACTCCTATTGACTTTATTTTTTTAATGCTGTGACCTCTGTCTGACCAAGTCCATCGCACATACGCAGCTGGACGGGGAGAGGGAACAGCAGCTGGGCTGTACCAGGGATCTTGCCACGCACGGAGAAACATGCGGCACTCCCCGGGGGAAATGTTTGAAGCAAGTAACGAGGTGGCGAATTTCCCTTCTTGCCAAGGAAGTTATTTGGAGGTGGGGTTTATTTTAAAGTACCACCTCTCGCTTCCCAGGGAAGTAACAGCCATTAATTTGCCTGATGGAGGTATTGAACAATAACAGCTGAATGCCCATCAAAGCTGGTGGTGATGGCTAGGGAAGTGCCAGAAGAAGTTTCCAGGAGTCTGGGGTATTGTTCAGAGCCTTGTCATCTCAGCATTACAGCTTCACGGTTTTGGGTCTAGTAACAACCTAAAAATACATGCCTTTACAGTGACTAGAAGGCATAGAGGCATGGCACATGGGGACAGCAGTTAGAGCTCAGCTTTTGATGAAGAGTGAGATCAGTCCGAGTTGCAGCTGGCCACATCACCTTTAGCTCTGTTCTTTTCTGTGTGGGTCTCGTGGGCTACTGTGTCCATGTCCTGGGAAAACAGGTGGTTTCAGGTTGCAATTCAGAATTTCAGAAAGGCTCTCTAAGTCTGAGGGAACTAAAGGGATGTGTACAAAAGTCCTGCAGGCATAGCTGGGTTGTCAGAGAAGGGCCAACCACACACACGAAGAGGTTCGAGTGAAATTCTGCAGACCTTGACTCATAATTGCCTGACTAATCTGATCACCTTCTGTGATGGTGTGACTGGATGGATGGATGAGAGGATAGCGGTAGATGTGGTCTACCTTGACTTCAGCAAGGCGTTTGACACGGTCTCCCACAGCATCCTCCTAGGGAAGCTTAGGAAGAGTGGGTTAGATGAATGGACAGTGAGGTGGATAGAAAACTGGTTGAAGGACAGAGCCCAGAGGGTTGTGATTAGGGGCGTGGAGTCTAGCTGGAGGTCAGTGATGAGCGGTGTTCCCCAGGGGTCAGTACTGGGCCCAGTGCTCTTCAATATATTCATCAATGACCTGGATGAGGGGATAGAGTGCACCCTCAGCAAGTTTGCTGACGACACAAAGCTGGGAGGGGTGGCTGACACCCCGGAAGGCTGTGCCGCCATCCAGAGAGACCTGGACAGGCTGGAGAGCTGGGCGGAGAGGAACCTTATGAAATTCAATAAGGGCAAGTGCAGGGTGCTGCACCTGGGGAGGAATAACCCCCTGCACCAGGACAGGTTGGGGGCTGACCTGCTGGAGAGCAGCTCTGAGGAAAGGGACCTGGGAGTCCTGGTGGACAACAGGATGACCATGAGCCAGCAATGTGCCCTTGTGGCCAAGAAGGCCAATGGCATCCTGGGGTGCATCAAGAAGAGTGTGGCCAGCAGGTGGAGGGAGGTCATCCTCCCCCTCTACTCTGCCTTGGTGAGGCCCCACCTGGAGTCCTGTGTCCAGTTCTGGGCTCCCCAGCTCAAGAAGGACAGGGAACTGCTGGAGAGGGTGCAGCAAAGGGCTACAAAGATGATTAGGGGACTGGAACACCTCTCTTATGAAAAAAGACTAAGGGAATTGGGTCTCTTTAGCCTGGAAAAGAGACGTCTGAGGGGGGGCCTAATCAACACTCACAAATACTTGAAGGGTGGGTGTCAGGAGGATGGGGCCAGGCTCTTTTCAGTGGTGCCCAGTGACAGGACAAGGGGTAATGGGCACAAACTTGGGCACAGGAAGTTCCACCTAAACATGAGGAGGAACTTCTTTCCCTTGAGGGTGGCAGAGCCCTGGAACAGGCTGCCCAGGGAGGTGGTGGAGTCTCCGTCTCTGGAGTCATTCCAAACCCGCCTGGATGGGTTCCTGTGCAACCTGCTCTAAGGTGGCCCTGCTCTGGCAGGGGGGTTGGACTAGATGATCTACAGAGGTCCCTTCCAACCCTATGATTCTGTGATTCTGTAATTGTGCTGGAGCAGGGACATCCAAGATAAGACCTTGAGCTGAAAAAGAGGGGGATGACATTAACAACAGCATGGGGTATAGGAGAAAAACGTAAGTGAGTGGTTGCACTTACCATCACAAAATTCTCCGTGTGGTACTGGTCTGAGTATCTCAGACCACTTGCGGTTCCTACTGAGTTCAGCCAGAGTGTGGGTGCTCATCCCCCTTGGGAATAAGCCCTGCCTAAGGCGGAGGATGGTTTCTGCCCCACTGGAGAAGGGTAATGAGAGAGAAGGACCTGTTGAGACTGGCCAGGCGACTTGTGGAGCATTGATGCTAGACAGGGTCCAGATCGTGGCTGTTGTTGCTCATCTGCCATGCCATTACGTCATGGTTGGTCAGCCATGTTCTGGCTTGCACATCTCCACAGAAAGCCACACTTTCTCTCCGGTATTTACCTTAGCTGCTCTCCTGCTTTGTGTTGGCCAGAAGAAAGGAGTAGCTGCACATCTTGGGTATCTGGGTGAACCTCCAGCAGCCTAGCCCACCCAGCAAGGCTTTTCAACAAAACAAGGGACTCTAGCTAGTAATATTCTTCTTGGCTAAAAGACTTTAATAACTTTTACTAATTTCTATACCTTTTTACCCAATGTGTAATTAAATTATGGAGCTCCTTGCGGTAAGATGCTATGGAGACCGAAATGATGAATGGGTTCAGAAAAGGATTAGGCAAATTCATTTTGTCTATGAAACATGACCGGTCAGATACAACCGCCAGCTAAAAAAGTCCCTGAACCTGCAATTGCAGGCAGTCCTTCTGGGCACAGGGAAGGAAACGCAGCAAAGGAGCGTGGAGTACGAAACCAAGAACTGCAGAAACCGACCTAAACTCGTGCTGTGATGGAAAAGTCAGATGTCTGCAATCTGATCTAACTTAAAATGAGATTTAATATATCAATCAAGGGGATCACCTTTTTTTTTTTTTTTTCCCCTTCAGAATTTGAATTTGTAGCGTGCCGTCAGTCACTGGCCTCAAGCTATAACCAAGATTAATACCAGCTGATGTGTGTATGCCGCTACTATGTTGATAATGAAATAAAACTTTCCCTGTTTTATTTGTCTGTCCCTTGAGGAATTTAGTCTTTCAGACTTCTCTCGCAGCCAAGGCTACTTTTTATAGCGTTTATTTATGTTTGCTGGCCACGAAGCATCTAAATAGTGTTTCATAAAAACAAAATCTTTATACGAGAAAGATCTTAAGTGTTGCATGGTATTTATATTTCTTTAAAGGAGGTATCATAGGCATGCAGACAGGCTGTGGCTCGACGTTATATGGTAACAAAAGATCATCCATGAAACAGTCACCATAACAACAATAATATTAGATAACTAGAAAAAATAGCTCTTAATGGGATTTAATTTCATTTGTGATATATTATGTTGACTTTTGTAAACCTTTCTGTTTTCCCTTGGATGCAAGCAAGCACCTTGTTATATTGAGCTGCTCTTTTCCTCGTATGCAGCCTGCATTTAGCCCTGATACGGGCGTAGGATTCACCAGATTATTTTGCATTAGAAGAATGCTATCTTTAGCGAGAGCAATTAAAGCAAAGGGGCTGCAGGCCAAAGCACTAGAGCTGTATAAGGATAGCAGAAGCTGTAGATTAAGCTATATATTAATTACTCGGTTCCCTACTTGGAGCTATGATCAGTGAATTCTTTAATTTTATGTTGCATTTTTAAGGTAGTTTGTGGTTTGCTAAACCCAACACATCAGGAGGTTTTGTATGTAGATATTAAAATGGTGGTGCTTTAGGAACTACTATGGTGTTTTGAAAAATAGCTCCAGTGGTGGATCCAGAGGTAGGGTGCAGAGCAGCTTTTTGAAGCGTTCAGGTCGGTTGCTTTATTCAAGCTCTTGCAGAGGCTTGCTATGAGCTGGGTTTATTTCATTTGCACCCTGACCTGTGCTGGAGGATTTGATGTTGTGGGTCCAAATGAAGGTCTGTTTTGGGCAGGAAGGTCTCCCCATCTGCTCCCCACCATGCTGCATCCCGTGCCCACGCAGCACGGGATGCTCTCTGAATTAGCAGGTCTCTGCCCAGAAGGGGCTTCTACTTTGGAAGAAGCTCATATCTTTGAACTTACTTGAATTAGCCTTTTCAAAGGGAGTTGTTCTCATCTGCTGTGTAATTTAGGCCACTGCATTAAATATAACCCAGTGTAGAGCAATGCCTGTAGCTGTTGTGCTCAGGCCGATGTCTCCATGTCGGTTCAGCAGGGCTCTGTGTAAATGTAGGAGCCCCCACTGGGCACCCTCAGTCCCAGGGGAAGGGTCTCTGCCTGCGGTGGCTGTCATCTGTCACGCCAGCAAGGAATCCTCTGCGCCTTACTCCTGTCAAAAGCGCAAATACGCATTTACTATATGGTAGAGGAGAAAATGGCAGCAGCAAGAATTTTCACACTGATTCCGAAATACATCCCTATGATAATGGAGAGATTAATATAGCATAACATAACATAATGTAGTAAGCATGCAATAGTTAACAGTTAACATCTCTGCCCATTTTGTTCCACCAGGCGCCAAAATGTCGGCCATTGCTTCGGTGATGTGGAAAATGTAGGGCTTGAGATTGATGCAAGTGCTCAGCTTCCTTCAAGATTGCTGTGTGTCTGGAGGATCCTGGAGAGAGACATGAGCTACCATCAGTCCGAGGGAAAAAAATGCCCGTGCCTCGATAGGATTGTTGGAAGCGGTTTCGAGGGAAGATGGGCCAGGCTGGTTGAGGACAGAGACCGCGCAGCATGGCGATGTGCTGGGCAGAGGCACAGGAGAAGAGCCTGGGAAATGCTCAGAAGCAGCTGTTGGCTAAACCAAATGATGTGGAAGAAGGTGGAGGAAAGATGGAGGCAAAATCCTTGAAAATGGCTCCCTAGCCATCCCAAGGCTGGAAGAGCTTGCTAGGTGACCAGCTCTGAAAGCACAGCTTGTCAGAGGCTTACAGCAGCCCTGAATCTGACCACAAGACGTGACATAGCTTTTGCAGTTGCCCTCCGGGGAGTCCCTCCCTCCGTGATGGATATACCAGGGGCGCAGGCGCTTTTGCCTGTGAAGTTTTGTGCAACAGATGTATGGCCTGAAAATTGCCCCAAGGTCACTTACTGTCTCTTGGTTTTATGAGACTCAGACGTGAGGCCAACAGGGAAAAGAACAGCATTGACCAAGACCTAGAAGTGTTTAACGTCAGTTGTTCCTTGCTAAAGGGGAGAGAACACAAACTCTTCATGGAGGAAGTCGAGGAGCCGATTGTCAGAGCCGCCACGGTGCTGCTGGGTTTAGGATTGAGTAAGAAGTCGCTTGAAGCAGGCTGGTTGCTCATTCCTAATCGCTCGGCCTCCAGTACAAGGGACAATGAATGAGTTTTCAGGCACATACTTTCAGCCGTCTTGGCAGCAGCTGCTTAAAATGAATCCTTGCTTGTGGTTTCAGAGACTTCACCTCTCGGAGCAGGCCCGTGGTATCCCCTGTATTTGTACAGTGAGGAACACAATGGGACTCCAGTCCCAATTAGAGTCTGAATATACACCTATATGTGCATGGGCGTATGCGTGTTTGTATACGTATAGGATATATAACCAGGCTGAGCAGCTTGGCGTGAACATGGCTGTGGCCAAGGCGGTGGCCCAGGTAAGCAGACCCAGAAGGGTCCAGCCTAGCTTCCTTTGGCTCCCCGCCTCGCCGCTGGAGAGACCTTGCCCTCCCCTGTTCTTTGCTCAGGTGGAGCATCCTTGGGACACCTTTTTCGTGGCAATTGTAACACTGCAGGTCCATAGTTGTTGCAAATAGTAAATATAGGTGTTATTTTCATTTGTAAGTGCTGCTTACGCTTTTCGATTAGCTCTTGTGGTGGCAGCCTGGTGGGGGCCTCTCAGTGCAACAGCACGCGTTTCAGCCATACAGCACAACACAGCGTGCAGTGCCACTTTGGGTTTGGGGATTGAAGATGTCTTTATTTCAACTAGGCAGCCAAGCTGGGAAGCTGTGAGGGATTTTCCTGAGAGGAAGTTTTTAGCCCTCTCCCTGGAAAGGTGGGAGGCTGCCGAACCATGGCATTTTATTTGTTGTTACCTCCTTTTCCTGTCCGAGTTTAGTTCATGTAGCTGTGGGGCGATGCACATACGCCTAGCCGGGTGAGTTTGTTGGCTACACTTTCCCTTTCCAGTTAAAGGTTTTATTCTGTGCAAGTGACTGTATGTGAAAACAATCTATTGCTCTGAGCGGCTGGGCTGTACCAGTAACCATGCTTACTTCATCTAGGAGGGTTTCTGCAAAGGGTCCACCATCTGTTTAGTAATGGTGAGTAGGTCGGTCTGTTCAGACATGCCAGTGTAACGAGAAGGCTTTATCAGTAGGAATGTTGCAGGAGTATTGATTTATTTCATTTACACGAAAACTATAAGGACATCTCTCCAAGCTTATAAGGCTTTAAAGGCTTGAACCAAATGAAACTATGAAAAGAACACAAAACTGCTCACTCAACTCTGCGAGCCCAGCTCCTCTCTCAGAAACCCATCTCTGCTGACTGCAGCCTAGATATATATTCTTTGCAGCATGTGAAGAACATTTACTGATGCTGTCCTGGGAAAGGCGGGAAGAGTTCTCCATGAAGCTTGAAGGAGCCTCACAGCAAGTGCTGTACCCTGGAGCTCTTCTTCCTTCAAACTTTATAGCATCTCGCTCAAGCACCTCTGCCAGCTGTGATGGTGATGGAGAAATGCAAGCAGAAAAGCTGCAAGGGATGTGCAGAAAAAAAGTAAGGCACTTGCAGTGAGATATTACATGGGGATATCAAGGACACTCAGTAATTGCACCTCCATGTTATTGAGTAACCTCAGTTTTAGGGTGGTGGTGGCCATTTCCCTGATACACAGGAGGATCTGCCCCACTCCTCTATTGCTAGCAAATTCGGAAATCATTTCACCTGAGGGTCGGTCAAACCTACCATCCCATCATGTTTATGTGCTTTCTTGTGTGTTTTAACCTACAAATATTTTTCCAGCAAGATTTTGGAGCAAGATTTATTTTTAGTTTCTTTTAGGGCAATTTGGAGCCAGAAAGGAACAAAAAAGCCTCCAAACCCCAAGCGAAACGGCGCCACTGAACAAAGGGGCTCTTGTTTGTAAACTTCCATTTTAAAGTGTTGTTGTATATTCTACCGGAACAGTTTTTAATCTTTCACAGTCCAATTTTTTAAATACTAACCTATTCAAGAGTCAAGTACTTTCTAGAGCCTTTTTGAGCGTCTTTGCAGTGCTGTGCCTGTTTTCCAGAAAGCAGAACTTGTTTCTCTCCAATGTATCGATCCTCTTAGATAATGTCTCCAGTGAGAAAAATAAGAGTGTGTTTCAGTTTGCAGAGAAGCAAAGTTAAAGAGGCTGAGCTGAATCTGTCCTGTCATCTGTCAGCTGCAGTGCCTTCATCACTTAATGATCCTCACCTCATGTTTCTGCCACTTGCAGCACAAGAACAGGACTCTGTTTCAGAAAAAAACAACCCAGGGAAAAAAAAAAATCTTACTCCCTTGCTCCCCCCTCAATTTTCCTTTGAATCTAGACATGGTCTAGCCAGGAGAAATTTTTTTCTCTGCACTTCTACCTTAATATTTCTGTCTACATTGCTTTGCCTTTCTCTGCTGCCAAAGTTAAGTGTTTGCTGAATTAAATAAACCATGCCGCGTTGACAGAGCTTGTGAATGCTGCTATTGTCACCAGAATCCTTTCGCTGATCCGACCCCAAATCCTAATGCCAACTCTGCGCTTACTGGTGTAGTAGTAAGCGAACAAGAATTGATCACGCTGACAAGGCTAAAAGAATCTCCAAAAAGACACATTTTATAGGCTGTTTTTGTCACCACACAGCAAAACTTCGTGTGTGTTATATCTGGTCTGGTTTGGAATTGTTCCTGTCCGTCAGGAAATATTTTTGAATTAGTAAATGCTTGGTAAATTGGCAACACATTAAAGAAAAACTTTTTGTCTTATAGCTGAAATAAAAATAGTTGATGATTTCAGTTGAAAGGTGTTAATAATATTGGGTTTAATGGATTTTTGGTGTTTGCATAGTGCAATAGGGGATGATGTAAGGAAATGGATTGTTCCTATCTGTATTGTCGTGAGGATGGTAGGGCTTATGCAATATAAATTATCTAAGATCTAAAATTGGAACTATTTTTGACAAGAAAGTTTCAAGGACCTTGAGAGGAGAGGTCTGAATTTTCAAAATAAACCCATAATAATTGAATTCCCCTAATTTTGCATGTCTTAAATGCCTATGTGCTATCATATATTCCAGAACAAAATACTCTGTTGTCCTACTGAGAAGTTAACATAAAATATTTGGTCTACTGTTTTTATGTGAGATCTAGAAAAAAACGTGTCCACCTTCATCTCCAGCCATTCTTTGTCCAACTACCCAGGCAAAGAACATCCTGCCTCCAATCCCACACCATTATTTCCTCTGACATCTATTGTTTCTTCTCATTTTGGGTATACTAAACAGTAGAGCAGGAGAAGAGATGCTTTGGGGAGTTACGGTAAGGAGCTAGTGTCTCAGACCGCTATTGGCGTTCCAGAAGTGGTACTGGCTTAAGGTTTTTGGTTTCTCTTTTAATGTATTTGCATGAGAGGGAACGATAGCCTTTTTTAGCAATTTTTTTTTCCTTTCCACTTTGTTTTTCTTTCTGACAATATAGAAAACCTCAATGTGGTTGTATAGAGAGCTGCTGCGTGAATGACTCACGCTGTCTCTAGACATTGTGTTTCACCGACGTGTGTCCTAATCTGAGAACTATGGTCTCAGCCCTGTGGTTTAGGTGAGTCATGTGCAACCCAGCACCTGGCAATAGGAGAAAGGCAGCTTTCGTTGACTTTTCCCAGTTTGGCCCTCGACACAATGTCAGGGCACGCTTACTACCCATGGTCTCACAGAAGCACTCTATCTTTCAGCTTTGTCTCTTAGGCAGGGTCCCCTGGCTTTATTGATGCTTTGGTGTCAAAAGAAGCTTGGAAGTTGCCAAGTTTCTCCAAAAATGTGCCCTTTCTGTGTGAGCTTTCTGGTTTATAGAAATAAGGGGAATTATATTCTTCCTCCTTTAGGTATGAGAAGTGTCACAGATGACAATGCTTTGAGGTTTGTAAGCAGAAGCTCTGGACCATCAGGGCTTGCTCTGTTGAGGATTGCAGGAGAGCCAGATCCTGCAGGCTTTGGAGACATGTAAGAGCATAGCAGCAGCAAGTAATTTCCTTCCTCAGCCAGGGGAGGCTGAGAGACCACGGCTTTTACAAACTCTCTTGTTCAAATGACAATGCCAACCTAGCTGCTGCAGTGACCAGCAGAGTCCAGGTTACCATTTGACTCTTGCTACGCAAGCAGAGGCTGGTACAAACCAAACTGATAATTCACATCCACTGGAATTCATGTTGCAGCTCAGAAGTGGCTCTTTAAAAGCTCCAGAATAATTATTTCACCTGGAGTTGGAATTTTTTCTCCAGGCTCGACTTACAGTTTATAAATATGTGAGATAGGAGATTGGTAATTCAGTTTATAGTTTGTATGAACCCTGAAGCTTATGTCAACGCTGTTATCTATTATAGAAATGCAAACATGCTCTTTGATGTGTTATTCTCAGTGACTTGGGAGGATAAAGATGGAATACTCTATGGGCATTTGTAAAAGAAATTCAGAAATTGCAAGTCTACTAGGACCTAATAACATATTTTCGTTTATTTTTTTTCCTCTTTTGCAATATGGTTGATTACAGTAACTCAAAAACAAGAGAAATATTGCATCTGTCTAGGTTTCTGCAGTAGGAGAGCTCAAACCAGTTTCCCTGCTATACTGAAACCCTTTTTTTGAGTATGCCAAAGGTTTATTACATTGCAGCAGACGTGAAATTTGGTGCCATATATCTGTGATTTATTCTGTTGGACAGACTTTCTTGCTATAGGAGCACCTCCTGCTGGCTCTGCACTGCACTGCCCTTGGACTGCTTGTGTTTTCCAGACTTTGGAATGAAAAAGGAAGCCAAGAGAGGTTTCTTGAGATAATGGAAAATGATCAGCGTGGGACCAGCTCTGCTGCTGCTGTGAATGGAGATGGAGATGTCTCTGGTGAGTGACACTACCCCAGCTGCTACAGATACATATTTATATAGTCCCTAATGGAGTATTGGTACTCCACTAAATCAGTTCAAGAGCGTCGTAACACTTTCTGTTTCCACATTTCCACTGTGACCCAGCTGAAGTCTACAGAATAGCTGTCAGTAAAACTCGGTAATAGAGAGGTGAGAAAGAGCAAGACGACATTGTGCTTATCCCTGGTAGCTTCAGTTAGTCCACGAAAAGTAATTTGGAATGCTTTTCCACCAAAAATGCCATTTTTATAAAAAAAGTGAACGTCAGTGAATTTTGTTTGAAAATATAAAGCAAGGTACTAGTATGTCCCTTATGCCACAACAAGCAGCTTCAGTGTCTTGTTTCTAAGCAGTTTTTTTCCTGAAGGTTTATTTTAAAATTTTTTATGAAGCAGTTAAAAAGTAATTTTTAAAAAGAAAATTAATCTAACTACGGATGATACATTAAAGGTAAGCTAAATAAGCTGTCCTGGACAAAGTGTTTTTTTCCTTGGAAAATTAAAACTATTGAAAACAGTTGCTGTCATTCAGATGCACAGCAAAAATAAGTTCAAAATATCCACATTTCCCCCAGAATGAGATCACTGCCAGCTCTGACATGTTCCCTTTGGTGATCAAAGCTCTTGGGATGGATGGAGATGACATAAAGAAAACGTGGTTTGTTCGTTTAAATGCAGTGGGTGGGGAGAATGAGAGAGCAGAGTGTTGTAGGGAGTAGGATTCAGAAAATGAGCAGTAAAGATCTGTTCATCAACGCCCATTACTAGTAGTGAGCATTAACGCTGTAGCAGCACTTAAAGGCTCTTGTTATTTATTGTTATTCCAGTACTATATAAAGAGGCCATTGAGATAGACACCAGAAAACAAGCACAAGAAGACACAGACCTTGTCTCTACAGCTATTAAGCTTTTGTTTTATAAAGGGACGACCCATGGTTTATTACAAAAACATTTTCTTCTTTATTGTCCTATTTTAATATTTCGGCACACCCTAATGAAAACACAGCATGCCACTACAATGCCATGCTGTGCTCCGTTGTCGTGTATTTTATGGCTGTGTGTACCCTCCGGCGTGTTTTTCTGCAGCCTTCTCCCTTGGCTAATTGTCACCTATGGCGGGCTGGCTGCTCCTAGGGAGGATGCCACGAAGGTAATTGATAGGATTCAGATGACACCCATCGCAAAGGCACACACGTCATCCCAGGCAGATGCTCAGCCGGGGCAGTGTCCATAGTCCTACGCCCTGTATGGCACAGGAAGAAAAACTGGGAAATAATTTGGAAATATTGTAGAAAATGCTTTAAAACGTCTCTAGGGCTATTTTGGTAAATCTTGCTGCTTGTAAAGCCAGACTTCTTCTATCTCATAGGGAGATAAAGAAAATTATGACTAATACATTTATAAGAATTAGAAAAAATTACCTAACCCCCACATATTTGTAATATCAGAATATTACTATTTAAGGCTGTGATTTTCAAAAGAGCTTATAGGAGTGTGGCACCCGGACCTACTCCTACCCCATGGAAATGCATATTAATTTCCTATCAACTTTCATGTGAGGGATCAAAACTCTTCAGCTCTCACTGAATTTCCCTGGGAGTTTGGTGACTCTTGCTAAAATCCCAGCTCATACCTCCTAGCTGTCAGTCTCCTTTCAGGAGGAATTGGGTGCCTATTGCGAAAATCCCGGGCTGAACAGCCTGATAACTCCTGGCTTTCAGGGTGGGAAGCAAACACTGTGCATCCTACCAGAAAGCCAGCAGGAATCTCTCCGTTCCAGTGCAGAGGGTTTTGACATTTTGGCCCTAGATACATCCCTCAAGCTGGACGGAGTGTGACCTGTCTGAGGCTTGTGATGGGTTTCCTATATTCAGGGATCGAGGGGAATCTCTGTCTGGGCAATACAAAGCAATATTTGATCTGGCTGTAGTGATCTGTTTTTATTATGTAGTTACTGTTTGAAAGGTGCCCCAAAATTTGCGCTGACAAAAAGTAGGTCTCGTGAGCTGGACTAGGGGGTGAAGATGGCTGGGGCAGTCACCAACATATATTGCCATATATTCCCAGCCCACTTCAGTGCTACTGTCACACAAATGCCTTTCTCTTTCTGAGACAAAAAGTAATGCGTGCGTTATTTCATACGAAATTACTGCAGTGAGGTCTGCGCGGTGGCTGTGCGAGTCAGTAAGGAATATAATCGGCTGCGGCCAGCGGGATGATGCAGGGGCAGAAGGCGTCACTTGTACAAATGTAATGACAAGACTATTTTGTGGGTGTGTTGGGGGTGTCCTTGAATGCGTGTATGTGGGCCTGCACACCCCGAGGCCGGCACACGGGTGTGCAGATGGACAGCAGCGACGAGAGGGGCTGCCCGTGGAGGGAACAAATCTGCTTTCCACTAACAGCTCCGGATCTGTGTTTTATTTAGAAGAAATAATGCTCGTGCATCAAACAAATAAAACAGCCCCGCTTGCCAGTGCTCTCAGAGCGATGGTAATTACAGAGATTTTTGGTCAGTCCTGTCATATTTACTCCACTAAGTTGATTAACCTATGTAATGAGTACAGGACTGTGACCAATACTGACCCCACATCAAAGGCTGGTATTGCTGCTGTGTGCTGACCTGAATTTTAATTGTTCGCTAGGTTTTGTAATTAAACCACAAATGTGCTAAAGAAGAGATTAGGCATTTTAGCTGGCAGTGTATGCATTTTCCCAGGTGTGCCAATTGTGTGTACTATAAAACATCCGATGTCCGCCTCAATATGCAAGTATCTAATGACATGCCACTTTGCAGACACCTAAAGCCTCTTTGTTTTGGTGGGTTTTTTTGCTTGGTATCTTAAAATGGGGAACAAATGTAATTTATATGCTGAAACTTTTCTGTATACATTACTGTGTATCACCAAAGCTCTTGCATAAAGGTATATAAATAAATCAACAATGAATAAATTAGGACTTCAAGTGTCTGTGAAGTTCCCACAGGCTTACACACTCGGTCCTCAGAGTCCAAAAAAGCTACTGCAGACAGATGTGTTTTCCTTCTTCAGGATCATCAGTGTGGTACATCTGTTGTTTCAGCCAGTGGCTATGCCAGACTTGAGAGAAAACACGTTGCTCCTTAAATGAAGACAACTATCAGAAATAAATGAGAACATTTGGAAAGCTACCCGTGCCTCACTTTTGTTTGAAAGACACTTCTCTTTTGGAAGCCCTTGCAACATAAAAGAGAGGAACTGTGCTGCCGTGCTCCACATGACCTCTCCCTCTCTCGTTTTGCTGGAGAAAAACACGTGTTTCGACATCTGAGTATTCCAGCGCGTGCTGCCTTCTACCTCACACGCTTGCTGCTTTGGCGAGAAGTCCAGTGTCTCTGTTGGCACAGCTCCCTGCTTTGCTTCTGACCACTCAGAGGAGACCGAACTAGAACGAAGTGCGTTAATCCGGAGTCGGTTGGGTTGTGCTGGAAGGGAACAACTAGGAAGAAGATCCATCTTTCATTCATAACATTTTGTTTGAAACATATGGGAAGAATTAGGAGCTACATTTTCATCTGGGTGAGCTGGGACTTGGGAGCATGTCTTGAGATTTATGCAAGACCGTGAATTTGGTCTGAAACTATTCGTCTTTGGTGTGCTTGTACTTCTTCCATCTTCCTGTGATTTAGTCTTCCTGTGATCTACTAGCGATGGCTGTCATCCGGACTCACAAAAAGTTGTTGACTCTGCGGATTTGATTGTGAGCAGAGAGCTTGGTTGAAGGAAGAGCAAAACCCAGATTTCTTTCCTACAAGAAGACTGCTGTGCAGAAAGAATGATGAGGGCAAGATGACAAAATGTGGCAGGTTTGGGGAGTAGCAATCTCTGAGATACAGGCTGTTTGTCTCACACCTTTGATAGCCAGAGTTCTAACATGGGCAATTTGCAGTCGTCTACTGATACTTTGGAAAAAAATTAATTTCGTATGTGGTCGTGTAATTTACTGGGATGGTGAGACAGTCTGTCTTCCTTCTTTTATAACTCCACCCCCCTGCCGCAGACTAAAGAGTACCCACCTGGCACCGAATTGTGTCCTGTAGACACTGGTCTTAACGTAGCATTTGCAACGTACTCTCCAGGGACAATCTCTGCTTTGTTTTTCGTTCCTTTGTGCTGCCCAGGAATCCCAAAGGCATCCCTGGGAAGATTTTTCTTTCAACGAGGGAATTGTTTGTTCAGCCATGTAGTTGAGTTCACCAACTGGATGTGGTTTTTCCTTTGCAGTGTGCTTCAGTGTGCCTTGATTCACTCTGAGAGCCCCAGAAGCCAACTGATCCTTGCTTGGGTGTGAACTTCTCTGCCTATTTCCCAGCTCAGGTCACTCTCAGGCACAAGACTTTGCAACCTATTTTGGTTGGTCCTGCCATGAGGGTAATTTCTGCATGGTGGACTTCTTAAGAGCACTGACTTATGTCATACTGGCATCGGCCTACTGACATTTTTCTGTCATTTTGCAATAGTTGTTCATTCATTTAAGCACATGACCAGCCTTGAAAAATCAGTGAGAACTCTCAAATGCTGACTGCTGGACTCTATGAAGAATCCCTTTGTTATCAGACCTGTATACGCACAGGAACCTTGCTCCCTTCTTCAGAAGCACCCTCGCCATTACAGAAAATACCGAACCTGAAGCCTGCCGTGTCTGGCTTTCTTGAATGTATTTGCAAGGACTGAGCATTAAGGAAAATACCTTCTAGCTAAAGAAAATAATATATTCCTATCCAAAATACTGATGTGGCATATTCTTTAAGAGTGCCTGCATGCACCTGTAAGAGCAGATTTTAGACTGTAAATAAGACCTCCAAATTTTCCTCCCTGGTCTTAAGCTTGCAATGACAAAAGCCCATGCAGCGCATAATGATGCCTCCAAACAAAAATATGTAAATGTGTTAAAAAAGAAAAGTATTTGCTTTCCAGAAATATGAAGCTCTATGAAATAGGGTTTGACTCTTAAATTGAGACAATAGTATTCAAATAAAATTAAATGGGGTAACCCAAGATTGAAATCCTAATACAAGAATTAACAGGGAAGAAAAGTCATAAACAAATTACTGAAATATAATTTTAAGGTAAATATGTTAATTTAAAATGAGTTTGCATAATCATTTGAAAGATGTAATTTCAAGAGAGAATAACCAGTTTAAAATTAATATAATTTATTAACAATTAAAAATTATAACACAAGCGGAGGGAGGTTGGAGGTGAAATATTGAGTTTCCTTTGATAGGTAGAGTAATTATGAAGTATGCTTTTGAAGTTCAAGAAGAGAGCCTTAGGACACAACATTTTTTAAAGTAAAAATTGGCTTGCACTCTGTTCAAGTGATTTATTTTGCACTAAGAAATGGGTGTGAGACATGATGTGATTTAAAATGTCATCCCTTGATGGAACTGCTTGAGGGTGACATCATTTTTTTTTTCTTTTTTCTCTCCTGTTATTTATATATGTGGCTGCTTGATTTCCAAAGTTTTCTATCTTGGGGAATCTACTGAAATTATGTAGAAATTAAAGAAAACAAATCACCAACACCTCCGCCCTCCCCCAGATAAAACTTTCCCCTAGACTTCAGGAAGCTAAAAGCTAGACTCTGGAGGGAGCCAACGGGAAGGAATACATTTTTCAGCTGCATCTGTGTCATCCGTGTTGTTTACCGGGTGGCCAACTTTGAGGAATANCTGGCTGTTGTGGCAATGGGCCTGAAGGACAGAGGTGGCACGACGGCCAAAGTACACCCTTGCTTCCCTTTGCAGACTCAGCTCTTCTAAAGCTTTTGCTTAACCTTCGTGACATTTTTATAAGCCTTGCTGATAGCTCTCGTGATTTTTATCATCAACCTCACAACTTTTGTTTGCAACCCTAGCTGTTGGAGGCAAGGATTTATGTGAGAATCTCATAGATTTCACTTCATGGTGGATCTCATGATGTTTTACCTACTGCTAAGCTGAATAGATCTTGTGGGTCCTGGGTGGCGCAAGCATCTGGACACACAGTAGCTTGGTTGGGCAGCTGTAGGGGAGATACACCTGCGCTTGCTACCCATGGAAATTCCAGCCAAATTTAAAAAAAAAAAAAAGGAAAAAAACCCCAGAAAAACACAAACACAGCAAGTTTCATACAGATGTGCTGTAAAGCCCTGAGATGTGGATGCTNTTTTTTTTTTCTTTTTTCTCTCCTGTTATTTATATATGTGGCTGCTTGATTTCCAAAGTTTTCTATCTTGGGGAATCTACTGAAATTATGTAGAAATTAAAGAAAACAAATCACCAACACCTCCGCCCTCCCCCAGATAAAACTTTCCCCTAGACTTCAGGAAGCTAAAAGCTAGACTCTGGAGGGAGCCAACGGGAAGGAATACATTTTTCAGCTGCATCTGTGTCATCCGTGTTGTTTACCGGGTGGCCAACTTTGAGGAATACCACTTGTACCTGCCAACAAACAAACACGTGTAACAAATGTTGTAGGAGCATTGCTCCTCTTCAAAACCAGTCTGTTCCCCCACATCCCTGGATGGGTAGGGCTGTTCTTCCTCTCTCCTCCCTATGTGCCATTTTGCAGGAATGCTTCTAAAAGTTGAGGCTGGACTTACCTTACAACTTATTATGCAGTATAGACGGTAGCTAGTCAACATGATGACTTTTGCGACACATTTGCTTGCACTGGGCTTTACTGGGGGAAGGGGGGGGGGGCGGGGGCTTA
>VXBO01007650.1:326424-365046 GCA_013400135.1 Rhinoptilus africanus | reverse complement strand
GAGGTGAAGCTGGCTGTTGTGGCAATGGGCCTGAAGGACAGAGGTGGCACGACGGCCAAAGTACACCCTTGCTTCCCTTTGCAGACTCAGCTCTTCTAAAGCTTTTGCTTAACCTTCGTGACATTTTTATAAGCCTTGCTGATAGCTCTCGTGATTTTTATCATCAACCTCACAACTTTTGTTTGCAACCCTAGCTGTTGGAGGCAAGGATTTATGTGAGAATCTCATAGATTTCACTTCATGGTGGATCTCATGATGTTTTACCTACTGCTAAGCTGAATAGATCTTGTGGGTCCTGGGTGGCGCAAGCATCTGGACACACAGTAGCTTGGTTGGGCAGCTGTAGGGGAGATACACCTGCGCTTGCTACCCATGGAAATTCCAGCCAAATTTAAAAAAAAAAAAAAGGAAAAAAACCCCAGAAAAACACAAACACAGCAAGTTTCATACAGATGTGCTGTAAAGCCCTGAGATGTGGATGCTCTTCTCTCTCTGAGCTTCACCAGCTCTGCAGGGCTGAGCGAGCGAAAACGAGGGGAATGCATTTCATCACCAGCATGAATAAATTATAACCGAATACACACAGGGCACAGATCTGCCAACTAAGAGAAGCCACTTTTTTCCTTGTCACTTTTCAAATAAAATTGCCATCTAATCTAAAATACAGCAGTCTTGCTGAAAGTCTGTGAATTCTCTTTGTACGAGGAGCTGTAGCAAAGTTCGTAGCCAGACTTGTTATAAAAACACAGAAGTTAAAAATAACTGTGCAGTCGGGGAGCAGGATCCAGCTCTAAATGGGTGGCCCAGTTTGCTCTCACATTCAAGTATCATAAACAAAAATCAACCCTTTTCTTTTTAGGCTGCTGATGATAGCTTTTTCTCTTGCCATGGGGAAATGTTGGCACTGCCCTATCATCTGACAACTCTCGACTATTTTTGTGGTCTTTATTTGTTCGTGAAAGGTCTGTGTCAACAAAGTACCAGTATCCTTTTGACTGTGAGCAGCACATCATCAAGAAGGTGCTTCTAATGGAGGAGTGGGATTAGCTTTTTTTTTTTCGCAGAAGATTGGGAAGATTTCTGCAGGAACTTCACAAGGAGCTCGCTACACTTTTATTGTGGGCCTTCTGCAGGACTCTCTATTGCTCTAGTTGGCGGGCAGAACTGCTGCTGCACCAGGAGATGGACCAGCTCCTAGTCCCACTCTGAGAGCTCTAAGGCCTGCATGAATTACATAGCCCAGTGTTTTGGGTGGAGCAGTTATGGAAGATTCATCCCAGCTGTGTCTCACACCAGGTGGCAAAACAACCTATAAAGGGCTGAGGGGCTAAGGATGTGGCTTCCCATCTTCTCTGCTGTGGGTGGGGGCTACTGTGTGTGACTGCTGCCCTCATTGTTGCACCGTGGAGAATGCTGAGGCTTCAAAGGAGGAGGGGGTAAGAGATATCTAAGTTGATATAAGTCTGTTATGACTAAAAGCATTTTTTTTTTTTTTTTGCTGAAATGTGTGGTTGAAGACTTGGGGCAAGCTCTCCATATTTTCTGACTTGTGCTAATCCTCAGCCTTACTGGACCCTGTGCTGGTTTACTTTGCTGGCCTTGTGTCTGTCTTAAATATAGCACAGAGAGCTCTATCTATGAAATGAGAGCATAATATTTACTGATCTCACAAGGTTTTGGTTTTTTTTTTGAGATCAATATTTCTTTTGTTTTTAACTGTGAGCCTTGTGAGACTGGGTTTTTGTCTTTTGTGGCTGCTTGGTGCCAAGCAGAGGTGGTGTTAGAGGCAGGTTGTAAAAAATGCTTTAAAAATCACTTGGTATAAAGAATGAAATGGCATTCCTTTATTTTAGTTGTTTAAAATGTTGACAGTCCACAGAAACCTGTAGGCATGTTCTCCATTACTAATGCCTATTTTAATGCCTTACGAGAGCAGTGATATCTGCTATTTTCTTAAAGCTGATATTCCTAATAGTTTACACACCTCTGATATAGCATGAAGGACAAAGCTGAAATGTATATCTGTTGCCCAAGATGTATTTGATGATATTGTAGCCTATGCTGTCCTACTGCTGAATCAGCTCTCGAGAGGCTTGGAAAGCTGTTAGAAAGCTGGGAAGCACGCAGCTAATCCGTAAAATCTTAAATATATGTAAAGCAATGTGCAAATGACACCTACTAACTGGAAATTGCTATAGATAAAAGAGATCTGGCAGCTGAATCACAAAATGTTATTCAGAGTAAATACTTACACCAACTTAATAACCTAGAAACAGTTCCACCACTCGAACAGCCTTCAAAAGTATCAACTAATCTGGAAGAGTTGGCTGCTATTAAAATCATAATGCATCCAGCCTCGTCCTTCCTCCTTGGTATCCTCCAGGCTTTCTTTGGTGTTTTATTGGTGCCTTTTTTTGGTCTCATTCAGTAAAGCACAAGGCAAATTTTAAGCTTAAACACAAACTTAAATCCCTCTGGGTTCAGAAAAGCATTTTGACACGTGCTTAGAGCTTGGCAATTTGTTGTCTGTGGGCTGTGTCCCCCTCCACCACAGCAGCAGCGAGGCCTAGCATGGACAACAGTGTGTTGTCTCTCAGCCGGTGAGATGCTGAAGTAAGGGGGTGGTAACCCTGCTCTTCTGCTGCGTACTTAGAAGTAAGCGCTTAAGTGCAATTCTCATGGTTTGCATTGTGATGGAGAGATGGGCTGGCTGCTGCTGTCGCAGGGGCAGTTTTGGCAGGTCATGGCTGGTGCCCCTGGGCTGGTGCAGGGCAGACTGCCAGCACAGGAGGAGACAGAGGTGCATCATGAGCCAGGGAGCTTGCTTGCCTCTTTCTTTTCCTCAGTACGTAATTAGATGAGCACCTCCATAAACACTGTTTCTCACCATTTCCTGTCTCAGCTTCCCGCATTTTAGTTGTGGGCCACCACAGCAGGTCCAGCAAGGGGATCGGTGGGGCAGGAGGCTGGGGACCCCTGCACTGGGGGTGTTGTTGCCCTTCTTTGCTGGTGGGTCACTACATTTCCCAAGTGCTGGGTCATTGCCCTGTTTTGCCTGCTGTGAGCATTTAAAAGAACTGTTCTTGTCACTGATGAATATCAAAGCTGGTGAGACTGTTGTGTGTGGCTAAGGGTGTGCAGTATGAGAGCCTTAAATACTATGATATGATACCTAATGTTATAACAATTTCAGCTACTTTAGCGAAAAATATCCAGTAAAGATCTCTAGCCCTTTCCCAGAAGGGGAGTGGGCCTATTAAAATGAATGACTAAGAACCTGCCAGGTTGCTGGCATCAGCCACTTGCATATCTAGCTAATGAAAATCTACTCATTTTAATTTTGGTGAAGTTTTTGCTTCCCTGCAAGCTCGGTGTCTTGCTTTGCAGTTCAGGCATTGCTGGCCATGTAGTGCAAGGGAGCTACTTCCTTCTATTCAAACTAAAAGGATGCTCTAGAAATTGGAGTGATGATCTAGGGACATGGCAGACTTATGTTCGCCAGTCTGCTCCCTTACCGACTGTCCGTGTGATATTAGGTTTAGCCTCCCTGTACCTCATCTGTCTGTTGAAAAATAGACACAGTGAGGACACAGTGATGATGTGAGGCTGCTAAAAATTGCCTTTTGATAGTACAGTGGTGTTATGGTATATATATCAGTATCCAGAAAGCTTGGGAGTGGGTTGAACAAAAGCTGCTCCTACCATTCTAAAGAAAAAGTAACAAGAATGCTACTTTATGTTTTTAGTTAAGGACTTACAGACACTGTAATGGCAACAAAATTACCCAAATTCTGCTTGTCCTAGGTTTCTTTCAGTGTTTATAAAGAGGTCACCTGCTGAGCTTTATGCTGCATAGCCTGGGCTGCTCCTGCTGTGGGAACTGGTTTGCTGAAAGCTGGGTGCAGTGGAGACCCCTTCAGGGTATGACTTCCAAAGCACTGCTCCTCCTCATGCAGCAGATACTCCTTAGTGACTACTATTGCTGCATGAACTGTGGTTCGGGTTCTCTATATGTAATATATAGACTGGGTGTGAGATATATAGAAGACTGTTATACAGTGCCTTTTGAATTTTATGCTCATAAAGACTGTGAAAGGCTACCAGGGCCTTACACATCCTTATTGTATATTCCTTATGCACTTCTTCCAATAAGTGTAGCCAATGCTCAGCATCTAAGGACCAGGGCTGTCTTTCTGAAATAATAGCTAAGTTAAAAAACCAAACTTATTAGTCTGTAAACCTCATAGCCATTTGACTTCATTATTTGTTGAAGAGCACTGTCAAATCTTAAAAAGAAGAAAATAACCCATATTATACCTGTCACAAGTAGGAGGACTCCATGGATGTGTGTAGCCCAGCTGCTGAGCTGTTGGATCAGCTTCTCTCAAGGAGAGCTACAAAGCCACATGGTGTCTCTGGGTACTGGATTTTGTACTTGGAGCTCTGTATTAAAACTCATACAGAGTGACAGCTCCCTATTGGATATACATCTGAAGAGCCGCAAGAGTGCAAGTCATTCCAGCAAGGGTCTGGTATAAATTACAGCCAGTAAATTGGCTCCAGATAAGTCTATTTTGGACTGTGGAACATGAAGAACTTGCGTGGTGTACTAAGCCTCCTGTTTCTTGCCCAGACCCTGTCTCTTTGCAGGGAGCTGCCATTGCCATACAGATCTAGAGGCTGGCAGGTTTTAGATGGCCAAATCCTACTGGATCGCACTTTGCACAAAGACTGCTGTTAGCCTCCCAGGCGTATTATTTAACAACCGGGAGACGTGCAGTGGGAATCTAAGAGCTGTATCAGATACTTCATTTAGCTGTAGCAAGTAAGTGGCAGCATGCATCTTGATTTTGATACACGCAGCCTGAAATTATGGAAGAGGTAGACATGATACAGTTGTTTAAACCTCAAAACTTGTTTTAAATAATTGATTTCTATGCATCTAAAGTAACGATCAGTTATTCAAAACATATTTATATTTGCAAAAAAACCCCCAGTATGACAAAATAAATACTTATAAATAATTTAAAACATGTTTGGAGGCTTTTAATGTTGCAAAACGTGTCTAACTGTGGTAAAACCTCAATAAATATGATTTAATAATTTGTTGTATATTTAATACATAAGCATGCTATTGAGTAGGAAAAAACCCAGATTTAATTAAAAGTTTGACAATAGGAGGATGAGTTCACAAAGCCAGCTTCTAAGTTTACATGTATTTTGTGAAAGACATGCACAATTACAAGTATAGGAGAAGAAACTGGTGTTTATGTTAAGAATCCCTAATTATTGATCCAGTGCAGGTGCAAACCAGTGCTTCATAATCTGATAAAGCTGTGCCAGGGGACGTTCAGACTTGATGCTAGGAAGCATTTCTTTACAGAAGAGCATGATGAGACACTGGAACAACCTTCCTACATAGGTGGTTGATGTCCCATGCCTATCATCTGAACAATGCTCTTATTGTGCTTTAACTTTTGGTCAGCTCTGAAGACGTCAGGCAGTAGGACTTAATGATTCTTGTAGGTCCCTTCCAACTGCACTACTGTTTATTGAGTGAGAAATGTTTGGCAAGGCTCTCCAGGCTATGAAGACCAATAAGTGCAAAGTGATTTTTAAAATGGGTGGAAGTAGCCAAAGGAGATTTCTTTAAACTGTTGAGGTTTTGACTGGTTACTATATATGCCCATAATGTTTTTCACCTCTGCAGAAGGCTAAGGGTCAGGGTGTAAGAAGGTAGAGAAATAGTGCTAAGCTCGGTCATCCATTGGAGTAAGGACTGGGCCACCTCCTCCGAGAGGAAATGAAGGCAGTACTTTTCTAGCTCTAACCTTTCCAGAAGGTAGGCAGGTGGCCCCAGTCCCCAGGGCCACTTCTGTTCTCTACCCCTGGCAGCAGTGCATGCCATGGTCCCATTGCCGGGGAGTTTGTTCTGTGCCTGCATCTTATCTACTGATGCAAACAAAAGGTGAGGTATAATTCTTGCTTTATTAAAGAGGCAGGCTGGCTGCCTGTCCTTGGGCAGAGTTTCTTGTGACTTCACTGGGTGCTTCCTTGGCATAAGGACAGCAGAGCATGCACCAGAAGAACATTTAGACACGAAACATTTGGTGTCACTTCAGTCTCACTTGTAATGTAATTAAACTGCCTGCCTGTAAAATGTTCCCTTCCTGTAGTAAAGTAACTGTTATTCAGAATCCACTTCAGATATTGAAATTCCCTTCTCATACTGACATCAGTCCTGGCAAGAGTAAATATAGATGGACGTAACTGTTTTGTGGTCTGTAGATCTTGACCTGGTTTTGACCATATGCCTATTATATACTGTCATAATGCAGTTGGCTTCCTTGGAAATCATTGCTGATTACAGTAATTTGAAGGCTTGTCTACATGAAGTATGTTTAATAACTGAATTAGGTGTGAATGTAAATCACATTAGCTCTTCAAGTCTCTGTGCAGATACTGTTGCTCTGAGAGCCTTTATAGAGTTTGGGCTAATCCACATCCAAAGTTAATTAGTATCCCAATTTGTTCTGTGTGAGCTCTTCATGATCAGTGGCCTAAATCAATATTGATCCCAATACCTGGAGCTCCCAGTCACCTGTCTCTTCTTTCATTCACTTCCCGTTACATACCAGTGTGATTATATACTTGGTGTTTCTGAAATATTCTCAGCCTGGAATACCCCAGTTAGAAGTTGAACGTTTCATGTTGTGCTCTCTCTTTCTGGCTCTGAGTGTGATGATGAGAGTACCTATAAACCTGTGAAACTCCTAGGTCCCTACAGTGAAAAAGTTTAGGTGAGCATCTATCTTCTGTACTATCAAATGCTATTTTGCATGCTTTTGTGAAAAGGGTAATGCAACACAGAATGCTGTACATGGGTTCTTCCAGCTCTGAATTAGTCTCTTTTATCTGCCTCTGACCACAACAGATGTTGGCAGCCTTTCTATTCCATATCCTTAAGTCAGACTAAGAATATCAGTTCCGCTTAGAGAAGCTGTAGGGGAAAAATTTAACCCTTTCGGGAGGCTTTTCCCTGATTTACTTTCTTTTTTTAAAAGCTCTTGACTTTTAAATAAAAGGAAATAGAAAGTCAGCAAATGTCCAAAATGATAAATACATCCTTGGGATATCCTCAGAGTTTAAATTTCTCATAGAAGTGCTCATTGGTCTCTTTGTATTTTCAATCAACTTCCCTTTTATTTGGGACACAGAGAGAGAAGTTAAAAAGATCACTGTGAATGTTTCTAATATACAGTTAGCAAAGGAATTTGCATGACAGCAGTACTGTAAAAAGCTTGTGAGTATAATCTTCAACATTTAGAAGGTACCACACTGCACCATATACAGTACTGTCCATCTCTTTGGAAATAAGCCCCTTTTGCCCTTCTCAAACCATCAATCAGTTCATTCTATGGCACTGATTATGGTACAAAACATTATTTTAAAGGCTTGAAGAGAAGCAGCCTATTTTTCCCTATAGGCAGAATCAGTAAGAGCTTTGCATACCCAGATTCTCTTCAGGATAACCTTAGGCTGTTTGCTTTCATCTTAAAACTCAAACAAAAGCAAGCAAGAAAAAACAAAGCCATGAATCTATAATTTAAAATAACTACAAATGTGCAGATATTTTATTCCTATGTTTTACTTAAAAAAAGCTGATCAGAAAGTCATAATGAAAAGAAAATACTACGGATACACTGTAATAATTTGAGAACTGCCCATTTTAACTCCGCATAGCCCTTGCAGCCTATTCACTGCTGCTCTCTTTGAGATGACCAACTATCGGAAAGACTCTGGCAATGGCAGGACCAAGCCAGCATTCTTCTTACCGTTCTCCAGTTGCACTCGTGCCTCTAACACAGCCCTGTACAGCCTGATGCGTAGCTAGTTACAGGTCTTCAAGGGAAAGGGCTGTAAGGATCTAATTTTACTGACTGACATGGGCTGCAGAAGCATACACAGCTTGCTCATATCCTTTGTGGAGCTGGAAGCGGAGCCACCTTTTTTCTTTTTTCCTTTTTTTTTCCACCGCACAGAGACGCCATCACATATGTTCAGAGGCTGACGAGCTGAAAAGATCTGGGAGCCACATGTGACCAGTGGAATGAGCATCAGCCTAGAGTAGAGTTTCAGTGGGAGATGACTTTTGGGAAAGTTCCCACAGAAATGCCATTGTAGCATTTCTGTCCTTGATGAGCCTCATTTCATTTACTCAGAGGCTACTTTACATGCTCCTGGCACTGCAAAAATACCTTAAAGTGGGCATAAAGCACATGTGCAATCACATCAGGGCTCTCTGGCATTGCCAGAAGGGTGCCAAAGGGCTGCTTGTGTTGAGGAGGATCTGGCCCACTGTGTTTATTCATACAGTAGCTTCTGCTGAGTCACAGTGCCTGCCTCACCGCCAGGAAAAGGAAGGGCTTGTTTTCATTAGGGGACATCAATGCTATCTGGTGGCTGCAGAGCACCAGGGCGCAGAGTGTGCCGAGGGAGGGTCACAGAAGTCTTTCTGGAACACCAAAGCAGGAACATGTTAGTGTGATGAGTGACGCAGTTGGAAAGATGATATTTTCAGTAATACTCCACAACAGTCTATCCTTAAGGCTTAATCTCCCGGTGTAGAGAGTGGGGGCTGATTCCTCCTCTCCTGTGAGAACAGGAGCAGAAGACCTCAGGAGGTTGGGATGACCACACAAGCAGACAAGTCTCCAGCCAGTTTGCTCATGAAAGCATGGACATCGCTTTCTTTGAGGGCAGACCTTCAGGTCCCCTGGCCTGAGCCAGCCTCCAAATTAGTTGCCCCTCTAAGTAGTAACAAAGGAAGTAGAAAAAGCAAGCTGGAGGAAATGAAGAGGAAACATAGCATTTCCACCAAGTGACAGGGTTTTAAAGTTTGTTATTTGGCTTATAATCTACTTTCTGGGTAGACAAGGTTTGCGGAGAAAGGGAGTAGCGCTGGCAGTGGGGGTAGGTGGTAAGGGCTGTCCTCAGAAAGCATTGGTCTCAGTCATCTTTGGTGCAGGAGATGGGGCTGTGGAAGCCTATGGGCTCCTGTTGATGGAAATGTGAATCCACAGCTGCAGCCTTCCAGCAACCTGCTAGATGCTGGAAGGAGGAGGCAAGAAGACAAGCAAGGGAACTCCTCAGTCCTCCCTCCTGATGCTAACAGGGTGTAGTGAAGTCTAGAGCTGAGAGGCCGTACCTCTAAGGGAACCATCCTGACCCCTGGCTGAGGGAAATACATCTGATCCCACTGATTTCTCAACTGTTATGCAGGTATTTTATAAAAGAGACTAGTAATTCGGGGAAAGATGCAAGCCAAGCATTTCAGAGGCAGTCATCCCCACTGCTGTGAGACTGTCAGGATACAGAGGAGAGGTTCTGGTCTCTGCTTCTGTGAATTGGTTTCTGATTTATATCAGACCTTGCAGTACCCACCAGCATCACCTTCCTGAGTTCCCATCTCCTCTATTGCCAGGGTACCATTAAGGGCCTCTAGCCAGCATATTTCTGTTTTCATTATGAGGATTCATGCCCTCTCAGGCAGAGAAGGGGTTTGAGACTGAGTGCTCTAACCACTTTTAAATAAGTGGGACAAACAGTAGCCTTCTGCAGTTTTGTGTGTTTGGCCCTTTGCAAGTGGCCAGAAATCATAGAAAAGTTTGGGTTGGAAGGGACCTTAAAGATCATCTAGTTCCAACCCACCTCCCATTAGACCAGGTTGCTCAAAGCCCCACCCAGCCTCGCCTTGAACACTTCCAGGGATGGGGCATCCACAGCTTCTCTGAGCAACCTGTTCCAGCGTCTCACCAACCCCAGAGTAAAGAATTTCTTCCCAATGTCTAATATAAATCTACCCTCTTCCAGTTTAAAACTGTTACCCCGTCTCCTATCATTACACTCCCTGATAAAGAGTCCCTCCCCATCTCTCCTGTGGGCCTCCTTCAGGTACTGGAAGTCTGTTATAAGGTCTCTCTGGAGCCTTCTCTTTTCCAGGCTGAACAACACCAACTCTCTCAGCCTGTCTTCATAGGAGAGGTGCTCCAGCCCTCTCGTCTTTCACGGCCCTCCTCTGGACTTGCTCCAGCAGATCCATGTCCTTCTTATACTGGGGGCCCCAGAGCTGGATGCAGTACTCCAGGTGTGGTCTCATCAGAGCAGAGTAAAGGGGCAGAATCACCTCCCTTGACCTGCTGGCCAGGCTTCCTTTCATGCAGCCCAGGATATGGTTGGCCTTCTAGGCTGCAAGCCCACATTGACACCTCATGTTGTGCTTCTCATCCACCACCTCCAAGTCCTTCTCCTCAGGGCTGCTCTATCCTTTCTCCTCCCAGCCTGCATTTGTACTTGGGATTGCCCGGATGCAGATGCTGGACCTTGTACTTGTTGAACTTAATGAGGTTTGCACTGTCCCACCTCTCAAGCCTGTCCAGGTCCCTCTGGATGGCATCCCTTCCCTCCAGTGTGTCGACTGTACCGCACAGCTTGATGTCGCTGGCAAACTTGCTGAGGGTGCACGCAATCCTGCAGTCCATATTGTTGATAAAGATGCTAAATGTCACTGTACTGACCCCTGAGGAATGCCACTTGTCACTGGTCTCCACTTGGACATGGAGCTGTTGGCCATAAGGGACAGGTCATGAAATGTCTCACTGTGGTGAGGGCTTTGGAGCATCTACCGAAGAAACTTTTCTTCCTGGGAACTGATCTCTTATGCTTAGTGTGTGATTTAAACAGCAACATATCCTGCAATTACTGTAAGAAAATGTTAGCTTATTTTAGAGCATGCCAGGCCTGTTGGTGAATGTTGTCTAATAACTGATAGTCAGAGGGTTTCCTAGTTGCTTGTGGTAATGTGGTCTTCCTCTTTGCAGGATTATTGGTCTTTTAAGTGGGATCCGACAACTTTCCTCAAAAGAGTGGAATACTGGATTCAGCCAAGAAACACTTTGAAATGATATTTAACCTAAGGCTGCCAGTGTTGCAGAATGTGAAGGGATAATACTCTCTTTCTCTCTTCTTCAGATTCACATGCACATGATTAATTGCATTATTTATCCACAGTTAAATACTGTATAAATTTCTGTCTTTATTAATCTCCGTTGCAGTGCAGCAGTGAAATATTTTTAGATGTTATTTATGGTCTCTGCTTAGTCTTCACTTCTCTATTTCATTAATGTATACTGTTGCATATATATATAATTCTAATACACTGGAATTCTAATGATTACTCACTTTATGCTTGATAAACATATAGTATTCATTGAAGAATATGGAGAAAAAAACTTGAAGATGAGCTAAATGGCACAACTGAGAGCAATACTGGTGACTTCCTGTAGTCTAATCTGTGTGTTTGTGGGATGGTTTTCCTAAAGGGATTCCTAAAACCCTCCTAAGTCGCTTCTACCTTCCTAAGAATATGAAAAAACCCCGTTGTCCCCAGGCTTGTTTACACTGCAGTGTGGGGCAGACATGCTAGAGAGTTTTAAATAAGGTGGATTAAATTCCAGAAACACTGGAAACAATGTGGAATATTTTCTAGGAACACTTAAAGATAGGAAAGGTATAAATGAATGAATTAGGTACTCAAAAGGTTCTCTTTTGTCTCTGTTAACACACTTTTCTTAATTGCCCAGTCCAGTGTAAGCCTGGAGTTGACACTGTTCTTCCAAATTTACTTTTTAATCATCTTTGTACTAATTGGGGACAGTCCATATTTGTGAATTAGACTTGGCAGGGAAACAGGCCATCACTGGTGCTCCGCTCCACTGGCTGTGAGTGAGTGGATATTCAGAGGTCTGTGAATCTGAAAAAAGAAAGACTGGCCTATAATCCAACAGTTAGAGATTGAGACATGAAAAGTGCCCATTCAAATCACGTTAATTTCCTTGAGCACTGGCAGAGTGTTGTAAGAATAACAGGGCTCAAGGTGCTGGATACTTGGTTATCTTCCTGTCAGTTCTGCTAATACTGGCGCATGTTCACATGAGCTATTGAGTAATGTCACAGTCACAGATACTGCTTCTGCTAAAATGGCTGTGGACAAAATACACAACTTCAGATTTCCTTGTCACTAGGTTTGTTCTGCTCTCTGGATCATTTGAAACAAGTTCCCATGTGGAATAGTCCCAAGGCTAAAACCTGTTATTAGCCCCATGTAGGGACTAAAGAGTTTCATGAACTGGCTACTGAGGTCCTTAAGGAAAAATCTGCACTTGTTAAGCCAGAGCAGGTTTTTGTTGTGGTGGTTTTCTTATCGCGATCCTCAGTGATATGGGACTTTGAAATAGTGTTTCACTTTGCGCTACTAGTTTCTTTCTCTCCTCCATAATATTCCTTTGTTGCCTGCATACTTTTATTTGGGGATATGGCTATTTGGGGATATGACTATTATAAAAAATATATTTTTTCCTTAGTCAATGACCACTGTTGCAGACAAAGGCAGCTTTCTGATACTTGATTCTCAAGAAGTGTTTTAAGAACAGGCAGTAGAGCATTCCTGAGACTGTCCGTCTATGATCTTTGGCTACGTTTGGCCACCTGAATCTGTGGTCTGAAATTCCACTCTATCATGGTCATCTTCTCTCCTTTCATTTCATGTCTTGAATGTCACCTCCATCTTGTTGGTAAAAATAGGGTTGGAAGAGAGTAGCAACTCTCCTTTCCTATTTCATTGCCATCTGATGTTTTAGCTACAGATGGTGGCTGACTAATGATGAACATCCTGTTCCCTTCTGCTGCAGGAAGTCCACATAGGAGAAATAAGAGCACAGATGCACCAGGAGCCTTCTGGGCTCCCCACCGAGTCTGTCTGCCTCTCCACCCTTGAGAAGCTGCAAGTGGCAGCTCTGTGCTGGGCTCCCGAAAACTGGGGATGACACAAGAGGCTGCCATGTAACTCCTGATGCCTCTTGGGCACTTGCACTGGTGATGCATCTGACTGTGTTTTTTGTGGGTTTTCTTGCTTATTTTTTTTAACTAAATGCTGCGGTTTTCTGAGGTTGGCCATTTTAGTCCATGGTTTGAAAATTTGTCTTTATTGGAGAAAAACATACCCTGATGAGCATGTCTCTGCTCAAATATGACACTTCTACTGAGCAAGTGTTAGTAAAAATAGAATAGATCTTCAGAGCAACACAATTATTCAGCTTGGAGAAGAAATCCCTGCAGATTTCAACTCCCAGTACCTCCTGTGTCTTGCCTGGGTGGATGGAGTAAAGAAATAAGGAGGCTTGGAACTGTTAAGCTCAGCTGCAGCAAGCTTGCCAGCTTTTGCCTGAGAAGATATTGCTTGCTGAGCTACACAGAGCATGAGCTATTCATTCTCCCTTGAGACGGGAAAGTTCTGAACTCTCCAAATAAATCCACAGTTTTATCTGGTCCTGTAGTTTTTGAAAGGATCCTGAGCAGAACTTGGAAGTTGCCTGGACTGGATGTGCTACACTCTTTCTACTTTTGGCAACTTGGAAACTGATGTCTGTCCAGTTTCAGAAATACTGATCCTCCGAAGTTGTAGAGCCTTAATACATAGGCCATTTCTGAAAAGATGCACAAAGATTGTTTGCCCCAGCATGAGGGAGTTGCTAGTTATTATTATTCAACAAATGGGAAAAGACACTAAATTTGTAAGCTAAGTTACATCTCTGTTTTAATGCTCCATGGATTCCAGTGTTTGGCATAGTAAACTTCACGTGATTAAATTACACTTATAGTTTATTTTTATTTGCTTCACTTTGCCATTGCATTAATAAAGTCCCCAGAACTTACTTGAAAATCTTCAGAAAAGAACTTGGGTAGACAGCTAAGAAATTGTAGCCTGAGTATTTTCTTCTTTCTCTTACCTGCCTCTTTAGATACTACCGATGCCAGATGTGCAAAGAAGAAAATATTTAGGGATAAACTGCAACTAGATTTAGGAAGCTGTCACACAAGCACATAGATCTGAAAATAGGGTATTTCTACTATTAGTGATAGATATTCTAAGCCTCTCAAAGGACTACACAAGAACTCCTTAGGGCTAGAAAGGAGCAAGATGATGGATGTTAAAGTAGTGTCATTTTTAGGCATTTTTCAAAATAAGTGGCTATTTTTCTTGCCATTTGGGAGCTACACAGCAGGATTAATGGTAACTAATGCAGTGTAGGTTTAGACAAAAAGTAGTTCCAGCAAGCAATTTTGTAAGTCTCTCCAACATTATCTGATATTGTAAATAAATAAGAATATGTGATCACATGACCTGATTTGTTGGCATAAGTATGGGATACTAACTTTACCTTGAAGTAGCATATAACTTAAAATAACATAAAGTTTTCCACTGCCCATCCTCAACCATTCTATAATGTAATGCATTTTCACAATATTTTGCTATATGTTGTGCATTTTACATGTGCTGTCTCTGGCAGAGTTTATCAACAGTTATATGGTTTACAAGTATCTGGCTGCATATACATTACTGGTGGTGATCCTTCCATTATATTAATTTTACTCAAAGTCATAGGGGAAACATTGTTTCCATGCCCTGGGAAAAAGTTGTAAACCTTATAATAGAGTTGCTTTATAAAACGACAGCTGCAAATGCTTTTTCTCCAACTAGTTTTTTTTCTCCTACTTTTTGACGCTTTCTGCAGATTAGTAACTTTTGAAAATGAAACCATCATAATTCTATAATATACCTAATCTCAGAAGTTAACTCTGGGAATGTTAACTTCAGTTAAGCCCTTTCCTTTCCCCACAAGGACATGAAAATAGAGGAAAAACAATTGGAAGAAGTATCCTGAGCAAAAATTTGCAAATAATCAAGATTGTTGAGAAAAGAATGCCACTTTTGGTTTAGAAAATGCAGCTATTAAAACAAACAAGCAGTGGACTAATTAGTTGTGGGGCAGCTTTTCCATGAGAGTTGCAGAAATGAGGATAATGGCCCACACTCAGGGGAGAGAAGGGGAGCGGAGACAGAGGATGCTCAGTTGCGAGTCAGGCGAATAATGATACTTCAGCATGTCTAATTGTCTAATGCTGCAGTGTGTATAAACTAGGGCAAGCTGTATATTATACAAATTAAAAGCAACCCAAGGCTGTCATCTTTTTGTATGAGCTCTGCTCTACTGCAGGAGAATTGGCTTTGATGGGAGGTGTGTTCTGCATTGCTCATTGCTTGGCTCTAGCAACAGAGCAGAGTGAGGTGTCATTCAGTCAGTTTTGAAAGACGCAGTTGCATCAGTGCTGTGTTACTATGAAAGACTTTTCCTATAATTTTGTCTTTGAATGATCTCTGTCCCTCTGCCTTGCCTTCAGAGATTTATGTTGGTAAGTCGGTGTTGCTCTCATTTGTGTCCTTGAATGTGAACTGAAGTTCTTCCCTTGTGACCTTTCAAGTTGGTGTGTGGAGAGCTGTGCATGGGACGTGCTAAGGGGAACAGGAGCGGTGTTGGAATGGGGAGGCTTTGCCTCATCTGGCTTCAGGCACTGGAATTGCTTTGATTAGGAGCTTAATGTCCCTGTAGTGAATGCAGAGACAGGCTTCTCGAAGGAGACTAGACTAGAAGCCTACCTCTTTCAAAATTTTTTCGGAGTTTTGGAAATACAGCATCTGTAACATCCTTCCTAAGGATATTAAGACATGAAGAACTCTGGTGAAACTGCTGAAAGAGATGGGGGCCTAACACTTTGAGGAGAGGAAGACAGTAATAGTGGAAGTTAAGATGTGAAAAATTGCAAATAGCAAAGAAAAGATTGCTTGGGAACTTCTGTTTTTCCTAAGCTAAAACGTGCTGCCTTCCAAATTCACCATGTTGTATCACAAAAATGGAAAGTGGCTGGCTCTGCTCCTCAGTTGTCTCTGTGGATATTTACCTCTAGTCAACATAATTGTCTGCCTTTTCCTCCCCACATCCCTTAAATCTATCTTTTAATCTTAATTCGGTTCCAGGGTTTTGGTAATGTTTAACTATCTTGTTAAAGATCTTGATTTAATCTGTATATTGTCTTTGAGTGGCAGTAAAAGCTGGCTAATAAGAAAGAAGTTAAATTGTGAACTAATTTTTCTGTGGTGGGAAGGACTTGAGGCTCACATCCCATCACATGTTTTTTCTGGGCTGGGTCATTTGGAGTCTAGCTCTGTTCTAAGCTTTTCCTAGCACAGGCTAGGATGCTTATGTGGGATGCTTGTGAGCCTCCTGTGTCTCAAGGACTGAAACAGTTTTGGCTCTAGACTTAGCAAACATTACTTGATTTCTTTCCATAGTAACTTAAATCTGTGCAAAATTTAACTTAAGTTAATAGGATACTTAATGTGAAAGGAAATGAGCCATTACAGCATCCAGCTATGGCATACAAATAAAAGAAGCAAGCAGGTGCTTCTTTTGGGCAGTAGCATTTCAAATGATTCTTAAGTGGGAACAGCAGTGCTTTCATGCTTGCACCGTGTGAAACGGGTGGTGTGTTTTGTCATCCTCACATAGGATGAAAAAATATCAGATAAGAAATTTAATCTCTCAAAACCCAAAGTCAAGTTCTGATTTTTGGTTAGCTTGCTGAAAAATAAGTAGCTGCTGTCTGTGTGTAGCTGTAGAAAATACTCTACCTTGAAGAGATAGAAACATAGGTCCTGTAGACCGCTTAGCAAAATCCTTATGCTTGGACAAGGATTAAAGCCCTGCATCCACTCCCCCTGCAACAGAGCTGAGTTTATCTGTAACTTTTATCTTTATAGTGTTAGGCTCTCTTTGGTTCTGTTTGGGACTGGGTGAGTGAATGGGAAGGTACTGAACCCAAGGGGTTGTCTGGTTCAGGCTGATGGCTCACCAGACAGGGGTTATTAAGCAATCAAACCAGAGAGTGCTTATCAGAAGTAACCAGACTTCTGAACTGCTTGAAGTTATCCTGTCAGGAGCTGAATGTCAGATGCTCTGTCAGGTTTCCCCGCAATAAGCTTTCAAAGGTGAGAGCTGGCACTTTGCAAACTGCCAACACAAACATTTCATATAATACTGACTAATGTCTGCATATGCAGATCTATGCATATGTCTTTAGTTACCAAAACTCCTTCCAGGGTCAGAGTAAAAAGCAAGCCACAAAAGCAAATCTTTAAATGGCCCAGTATAAACCCATAGATCTCAGCACACCTGAACTTTGGAGAGTTTGAGAACCTTATCCCAATTTGTATTTTGTCTGTAATGCACATCTCTACTACAGCCATGAGTTCAGTACACTCATGCCTTTTAGTAGTTATGCAAGAAAATACCCAGAGACAGATTTGTGTAATTAAAATCCTGATTACTGAGGGGATCAGCATGTGATGAGGCAAGAAATGGTGGCTAATATCTGATGTTATCTTGCAAAAAAGAGAGCCCTAAAGCTTGAATTTGTTTAATGCTCATTTGGCTTCCTATATATGAATGATACTGATCATCTTTTGACAAGCACCGCTGATGATAATGGGTGAGAGCAGAAGCGTTACTTGTTTTGGTTTGCATCGCTGCGCATGACATTTAAAAGCGGAGAAAGGCATTTGTTTCAAACCTTTCAAGGAGTGTTTTCAGAGTCAAGCTTCTCGAGCTTCACCTTCCCACTTTGGTGGGACTAGGTGCTTACAGCAGCTGACTGATGCTGACCCAGCACCACCACCTGCTAGCAGATGTCTTCTCCAGTACTGCTGGAGCACACCTCTGTAGCTGGCACTGGTTTCGGTACATGTCTGTAAAGAAAGGTTCCATGTGTTTGGTTTCTGGAACAAGGGACTGGATTTTATGACCTAAAAATCCCTTTGAGAACAAGATATGCTTGCATATTGTCAACCTTTCTAATGAATTGGAAACTTGGCAAATAGAAAGACCAAAATTACTTTATTCCCTCTGAAATTTTAGTGTTTCTGAAAATCGCATCCATAGAGAGCTCTAGTTAGATACTGACAATGAATCCTTGCCTTTAATTAAATTGTAAGTATTTCTTGGTGGTGATTACAGTTATCATTTTAATTATTTCCACCAAGTACAATACCACTGGCTCACACTGGAGCTTTTCAAAATGCATCTCTTTCTACCTAGAAGGACAAATAGTATGCTCTGATCAGTGAACTCATGTGACTTGGAGATACTGTAGTTAACAGAGATTAGTGTTTCTATGATTTTAAAGATTTAGCTGTCATTTTTCATTTATTTTTAAACCTCACTTTTCTTCTTTTTATCCTGAGGGCATTATGGAAGGAGTTTCTTGTTAAATTTATGCTGGAGCTATCTAAACTGAGAAAAGAAAATTAAAGAATACCCATAGTTCCTATGAGAGGTGTGGAAAACATGGAGATTATTCAAGCTTTATTGGAGGGGTGGAAAAAGGGGCAAGAAAAGAATGAAGATGACAGACAATTCTACCATGTAGGTCAAGAGGGCATCCCTACTTGCAGAGAACGTTGTGTAGACTGAAGATAGCATCCCAGTGCTCGTGGGGTGGGTATGACTTGCCAGAGAGCTCCCTGGCAAGCAGTGCCCTGGTTCTGCTTATCTACTCCCTGTTGCCCCAGTCTCAGAACTGCGCAAATCCCCTCTTGTCACACGAGCAGAGAGAACCTGCTCCTGCTCTCAGATCAAAATGACAGTATTGCTTACATGAGGAGCACACGTGGTGCCATATGATGGAGCATGTGCATTTGTATTAGGTTGCCTGGTCTGGGTTGCATGACAGTCCTTCCTGTCCCTGGTCAGGGAATGACTGAGGTGGGACCCAGTGAATACCTCTAATTGTGAGTAGCACGAATCCAGCCACATGATGAGGAAGGTGTCCTGATGTAGACCCCACAAATGTAACTATCAGAGGCAGGATACCTCAACAAACTGTCTGCCTCAAATGTAGGCTAGCCGCTAAATTCAGCATTCATGCTAACAGAATGTTTTAGTCAATTCCATCCACAGACAGAAAAAGAATTGTAAATTTGTAAATGCAAGATAAAAAAATCTTTTTCTTTGACTTAAATAACTTTGCAAGAAAGAGAATGCAAAGAGCCTCATTGCCTATTCCGTTTAGGTTTCCATAGATGGGACTGTTCCTGATTCACTGAACTCCACATATCTGTCTAGTTCACAAGAAGACAAAGGAGTGAAAAGTCCTTGTCCTAGCAGGACAGCCAGGAATATAAGCAAGGATCCACACAAGTCCCAGGTGAGAATACTGTCCTCCGGGAAAAGAGCACCTAAAAATGCCAGCTCTGAAGCCATCCCTCACCTTCTTGAAAACCTGTCACCGGGGCTGAAGGGCTAGTTCAGACAGAAACTACAGGTTAACTTGCATTGGGTAGGGCTCACTGAATTAGGCACAGTAACCAATCAATTTCTGCTTAAAATCACTACCAAATAAGGAGGGAAACAAATGATGTTCACATTTATTAAATAACTCCAGCAATGAGAAACGCGCTCTCTGAAGCTGGTTACAGGTAATGCAAATGCTACAAGGAGCCATGAAACATAGTAGATGGAGCAAAATTTCCCAGAGAAGGAAGGGGCGTTTTCTTCTTCAGCTAAAAGATTTAGTTCTTGTGGTATGATGCTGTCTATGGGGGCTGCTCCCCAGTATTAATTCCTGTAATTTTTTTCTCAGTGTCTGAAGTGACTAATTTAAGCGCTTTGCTGGGTGACAAGTGCTATAATAACTCATTGTTCTTTGTTTCAAACATAGTATATTTGTGTATATCTGTGTTTTCCTCTTGATATTTTCCCACTTCCCAAGTGCTCTTTTAAAGTGTTTCTCAGAGGTTCTCTGTCAACATGTGGTAATTCCCCAAACTCATTAAAATAAATGTCATCTTAGCCTATAGCATTTCCGTATGTAACCTTACCTGTAAAATAAATTAAGAGAAATCAAATACTACTTCCCACTTATTCAAAGTTTCTGCTTATTGTTAAATTATTTCAAAAAGGCCTTGATTGTATTAATGATTTTAGTTATTTGTATCAATTTTCTCTCAAAACCTGTGCTTCACCTCTTTCAAATATTTGCATAAACCTTTCATTCTTCTAACCCTCCTCCAGCTCAGATCAACTTGTTATTCCTTTTCTCTTTTTGATATTTTTTATAGCCTTTTATTTTTTTTTCCTTGCAAACCTTAACTGGCTCTGCCTTCTCATTTAGTTTCTTCCTCCTCCTCCATTTCCAATACAGATTATTCTTTGTCCTTGGAGCTTTGAGCGGTCCCATGTGAACACTCATCAGTTGGTACTGCTGCTTTGCTGACACGAGCGTTGCAGTGTGCAGAACAGGAGAGTCAGCAGTGCTTGGACCTTGATTATGAGAAGACCCTCCCCCTGCTACTTAAAACCTCCCTTGCAAACACTGGAGGGGAGGGGAAACACGTGGTGGAGCTGATATATTAATACACATACAATAGCAACAATTGCCTGCAGGAGTAAAAAAAAAAACCCTGTACACCTAACTTGAGAACAAAATTAATTTTAAAATGTAGGTCATATGCTAATACAGCTCCCAGTGTAACCTGTGTAGCACCACCAAGCACAACATAGGAGTGGATTGTACCTTCTCGTTTTTCTTGCTTGCTTTTTAGGCTGCTTTCTGTGTGTATACAACTAAATTAGCTGTTAGAATCAATGGCCACATTAAAGAGAGGATTTCCACCTGAGATCCTGAATTTGATCATTCTTCTAATGACCAATATTGAAATGTTGTCCATTATTCTTATGGTAGGGACTGTTGATACTCCTCCATCATTGCTGATGAGCCAAGCAGAGAAAAGGAAGGATGATCATGTTACCCGGTGGGCAGGCTGTGTTATGAGGGGTTCTGTTGTTATCCTGTGCTCTACGGCAGTTGTGCCCATATGTTCTGGCCAGGGGGACTGCAGAGCTTGGACCTACCAGCAGAAGCAGGTTGTGCTTTGTGGCAGACTTAATGAACAGTATGATTTGATCTACATGCCATAGAGTAGAGCCGGTGCTTTCCAGTAAAGCTGGACATCCCTTCTCCTGTTTGCCCTTTGCAGTTTGTCTGTATGTGAAGTCTCTGACTGTGGGATGACTGTTCAGCTCTGACAGGATGGTTTTTCTACTGCTGTTGAAGTTGTATCTCTACCACATGGTTCAGACCTTTGCAAAGTTCAGGACATTTAAATGGAGGCTGTGACAGAGCTTCACAGTAAGAACTTGTGAATACCATATGCTGACTTGGGCTATTGGGCTGTTTACTGCATAGCGATATTGCTGAATTTAATACAGGGGGATGGAGAGAAATAGGCAAGAGCAAAAGGTGCAAGATAAGCTACTTGTCAAAAAGTTTGAGTAATAAGGGGCAATACCAAAGCAAGAAAGAGGCAGAGCTTGTGAAGAACAAACAAGAAAGTGAAGCAGAAGTGGCATTTTGAGGGGAGGCAGAGCAAGAAGTGTTTTAAGATGGGGATGGCTGTTTGAACCCCTAGAGCACCTATCTGCTAAAAGGCCGAATATGGGTGTCTGCAAAAATGGAGCTTACCTATGTTAGCGGCTGGAGGAAGCAAGCGTGTAGGCATATAGTAGACATACTGGCTCTCCCCTGTGGAGACGGGTGAAGTGATGTCAGTTCGTATTGTAGGAGTTATTTTTGTCTTTTGCTTGTTTTAAAAAAAATTGTAAAAAGATTGGTGTTTTCTTCTAAGACCATTTTAAAACATTGTATCAAAAGGCTTAAGAAATTACAAGTCAAACAAGACATTGTTTTGGGCCAGTAAACTTCCTCTTTTTCTGCCTCAGCTTTTCACTTCGGTAAGAAAAATAAGGGGATTTATGCAGAACAACTCTTTTGGATCTTCCAGCAAACCATAAGAAAATCAGTCCACACAGCTGTTTATAGCTGGCTCAGTGCTTTGAAACCTCCCTCCTCAAAAAGCTACCAATAAAGATCCTCACAGATTTTAAGAATACTGTCAGACTGATCCCCGACTAGTTGCAGTCTAACTTTGATGGAAGACCTGGGAACTGGATCTGGTAAAAGGCTTTATTGAGTACTTCCACCCAGTACAGCAGGTACATCAGAATAATGCACATTCCCTGTGTGGCCAGCACTGGGTGGCAAGCTGCTCAGCTACCAGGAGCTGTAGAGATGTGGCTCATGCTGTGCACATAACAGCTGGTTTTCTTGGCAGACCCACACAGCCCACCTTGGTCTCCATGTTTTTGGATCTGGAGTGGTTTGGTGTTACAGCTGGCAAAGCAGGCACAGTGAGGTAGCGTAGGCATTGCTGAAAGCGGCGGAGTCAAGAAATACTGCCCTGGTAAGATATAAGCAGGGCCCTTGGAGAAAGCAGAAAATTAGTTGGTGTAATTTCCTGCAGTCATAACACAGGTTGCTGGTAGAAGAACAACTCATTAAACTTCATATTTCAAGTGACAAGGACACACAGCCATTTTCTTGGGCTGCTTCTAGTAAAGATGAGCACGTGGCTCCTGGTGTGAAGCATGTGAGGGGAATGTGAGAATTCCAGTATTTCCTTTTTGCTACTGCAAAAAGCAATTGCTGCACTTACTTATTTATGAAAGCTGGCTGGATGTGATGGTAGCATGAGGTGTTAAGAAATGGCTTAGATGTTGTGCACCTGAATGTTCATCCTACTGAACAAGTAACTGCCCATTTAAATACCTACTTAATTATAGTGGTGCCAGTTTGTCCCATCTTTACTAGTTATGCCAGCATTTTTACAATAAACTTTCATTATCTAAATTTTATATCTGTCCATAAAATGTTGCTCTGGGCAGGTATGTGATATATAAGATGGGAGGGAGGAAAAATGTAAATACCCATTACAACTTAAGCTACAAGCGGGCATCATGATTTTGTAAAAAATATTGTAGCTTGTATCTAGTGGACTTGCAGTAAAGAGATGCCTTCTGTGGAGAAGAGCTGTGACCTTGGTTGTCTTGATCAAGTGGAAAGCTGAGAGCCTGTCATCTTGTTGATAACTGCCCACTGGCATTGTATGATGCTTGTATTAGCTGTCTTGGGCAGGGCGGCAGCTGGCTGTAGTACTGCATACTTGGGTCTGCTAGCCCTCAGTTGAACTGGTGGTTACCACAGCTGCTGTGATACAGCCCTCTGACCAAGTCATTTCATGTCTCCACTAAACTTCCATACCCTCAACTTTTGTATGAAATGACACAACACATTTTCCATCCCCTTTAGCTTCTTTTGTCTTTCCTCTCTGCTTTTATCTTCTGTTTTGGGGTTGGTTTTTTTTGGGCTTGGTTTTCTTTTTTCAAAATAGTCAAAACAATTTTTTTATGATGTCTTCCAGCACCATAAGAACCCACAAACAAAAATATTTAGCAAATCAGTGTTACTGATTCCCACACACCTATACATTTTTCAGTAGCTGTATGCTCTCTTTCTTAGAGGCACAGCTTTCAGTGCCCTCTCAAGAGAAATCACTCGGAACAAGAAGGTCTTTCTTTGGTTAGCTTTTCTAATCTGCTTGACTTCCTTGCCTCTAGCTCAGCTGTCCAGGTGTTTCTGTAGTTCCCTCAACCCAGCTTTGACTGGTTCACATCTGGATCACTTACAGCACTCTGGTGACATGGGGCAATGCAGTCACCTGCATTTATTTGACTAATTATAGCCAAAATGAGATTTAATGACTTGTCCAAAGGAGAGCAGCACAGACAGCAAATGGCTAAGTCTGATTTGTCATAAGGAAAAGGTGACTCTACTTCTTTTCTGGGTGACTCACTGTTTTTAAAGAAAAATTTGTGCAAGATACTTTAAAAAAGCACTAAATAAGGTGTTATATGAGACTGTCTTGTCATGTACTAGTTTATAATCCCACAAGTTGTGTTTTCAGACATTTACTTGGACTTCAAATGTGTGTTGTCAGTTTTACTCATCCATTTTTTACATCTGCAGGTGTTCACTTTTCTTATATTTGTGCAAATCAGGTATTTAAATGTCAAAGCCCCTGATATGATCATGTCTTTGGTTAATCTTCCCCATGTTGAGGTAACTGCAGGGGCCTCTGATTATTAAGTAATGGGAATTAACAAGACAAATGTTTACATTTGTTCAAAGGGATTGTAGTTGGAAACCTTAATTAGAGGGCATGAAGCCATTAAAGAGTAAAAGCCTGCCGGCCTGGGGCTGGCGGGGAATGCTGGCCTTCACAGCTACAAGACCAGCCAGTTTCTCTGCTCTATGCCGTTTTATTTGTTTTTACAGAGACACAGTTGGAATAGTCCTTTTTTTCCACAGTTACAGCTCAGACACTCTTTTTTCCCCTGTACCCAATTGAAATACTCTATAAAGCATCTACTTTCAGCAATTTCCTGGGAATATATCCATGTGGTTCTTTCTCATACCTAGTCTGCTGTTGAGCTTTGTAGAAATACTCATTTTGTAAAAAAAATTCTTGTGTTTCTTTTTTAAAATTAATGCAAGTAAATAAAGCATAATCTGGAAAAGCCATAAAAGTTTTTAATTGCATAGGAACAGCACTGAACTTGAGTGGCTGGTGACCTCTTTGTAGAGAGGTGGGTATTGGTCTCTTCTTCCAAGTAACAAGTGATAGGACAAGAGGAAACAGCCTCAAGTGGCATCAGGGAAAGGTTTAGATTGGATATTAGGAAAAATTTCTTCACCAAAAGGGTTATCAAACATTGGAATAGGCTGCCCAGGAAAGTGGTGGAATCACCATCCCTAGAAGTATTTAAAAGATGGGTAGACATGGTGCTTAGGGACATGGTTTAATCGTGGACTTGGTAGTGTTAGGTTGATGACTGGACTTGATCTGAAAGGTCCCTTCCAACCTAGATGATTCTATGATTCTCTATTTTAAAACATTCTGCTTAATACTTTTCAGCGTGTATCTTGCAGGCCCTTTCGTTGCTTTCAAAGAGTATAAACAAAGGGAGAAGGAAAAAAAGAAAAGCTATACTTTTGCATTTCTGTATTTTTAAAAAAACCAAGCCAACCTAATAAATATACCCTAATGAAATGAAGAGAAACTGTTTGCTGTTGGTATAATACAAATCCTAGCGTTACTTTTGTGGTTGTGAAAAAGATGTGTATTGTATCTGGCTAGGATAGAGTTAATTTTCTTCCTAGTGGCTAGTATGGGGCTATGTTGTGGATCTATGATTCTATGATCTGACCAAAACAGTGTTGATGACTCACCAATGTTTTACTCACTGCTGAGCGGTGCTTACACTGTGTCAAGGCCTTTTCTTCTTACACCGCCCCACCAATGAGTAGGCTGGGGGTACACAAGAAGCTGGGAGGGGACATGGCCAGGACAGCTGGCCCCAAATGACCAAAGGGATATTCCCATTCTATGTGACATCATGCTCAGTAATAAAAGCTGTGGGAAAGGAGGAAGGGGGGGGGACATCCGGAGTCATGGTGTTCATCTTCCCAAATAACTTATGCGTGATAGAACCCTGCTTTTCTAGAGATGGCTGAGCACTTGTTTGCTGATGGGAAGTAGTGAGCAAATTCCTTATTTTGCTTTGCTTGTGTTTGCAGCTTTTGCTTTACCTATTAAACTGTCTTTATCTTAACCCATGGTTTTCTTGCTTACTCTTCTGACTCTCTCCTGAAAGCCACTTGAGGGTGTGTGGAGGTGGGTGAGTGGCTGTGCGGGGCTCAGCTGCCTGCCAGGGCTAATGCACAAGTGGGAGTATTTCAAGAGAAGAGTAGGTGTTGGGTACTTGGCAGCCTGACTAATGTGAATCATCAGTAAAGGGCACATGGTTTTGGGACTACGAAGTCAAGTTTCACACCTTGCTTCACATTTTGCAAGGCTGCTTTTTTAGGATAGCTGGAGAATGTGCTGAAAGTGAGGTAGGAGCATGGGGAAAGTAAGATAGTTGTGGATAAGAGACTACTGAGTACAGTTTGTAGAGGAATTGTCTCTGGAGCCAAAGGACCTTGTCTTTGTGAGTCATTAGTGTGCTCTTCAAAGAGGTCATTATATATGTCCTTACAGTCCTTCCCTTGCCAAAGTAAAGGAAACTAATCCAAGGCATCGCAGAAAGGTGTCCTTCCCTCCTGTAATGTCAGTAATCTGCATGGCTTTTGGATGGCAGTCTCATTCTTTGAGAGCTGAGTGCTAATGTGCATCATCAACCAGTGAGCTCTTGGACATCTTATCAATTCTTTACACCTTGTGTTTTCTTCTGCTGCCTTGTTCCAAGAATTACATGCAGCATCTCCAAAGGCTATGCCATTGCTCTGGTGATTCTATTTAAGTAAAACACAGCCAGAACTCCTGAGGGTCAGAAATCGCTCCTGTTGAAGATTCCTATGGGGTTGAGATTGGATTCTTCGTTAGAGCCTGACCAATGAAGCTATTAGCCTGGTCCAAGAAATTTAATGTCTGTTACGCAGTTGCAAGTCTAAGTGCTGGTGCTGGATGAGGAGGACTGCCTGGATAGTGTTATGTTACTAACTGTGTTAAGTGAATGCAGTCCCAGGGTGACTATTTCTAAAATGCATAGCAAAATGAATTATAGCACATGATTGAAAGGAATGAATTGGGTAAACCTACTTTGATGGCAAAATGGCTTCAAATGCATGCCTTTTTCCTACTCCAAAAGGCTTCACCGCACCCGGTGTGTCGGCTATGATCTGTGCTCTTACCCTGCAGGGTCATTTGTCCACCGTGTTGCTTGCTGTGTGTACTCCCCGCAAAGTTTCGTTTCAGGTACCCTTGCAGTATTGTGTATTAGAGATTCATGAGGAAAATCCAGCAAGTGCTGCTTGAGATTTTCAAATGACAGGCAGATAGCTATTAGCACTAATCCTCTTTCTGTATTCTCCAAAGAGCTCTTTGACAAGGGCGTGTGCAGGGCAGGAAGCACTTGACAGGATTCATCTCCCACTCAGATCCCTCCATTACAAATGAAGGAAATGGAGACCCTCTGTCACCATCCCCAGCACTGGGAGGCAATCTCTCCATTAGGGTATGTGGTGGGGGGACGATCTCTAGCATCTGCCTAAAAGGCCACCCAGCAGGAATTGTGGAGGTTTGGAGAGTAATAGATGCTGAAAGTTATGATCAAGGCACAAGCCTGTAGTCAAGAGAGCCTGAAAACAGCATTGGGATGAATGCTGCGTGGGGTCCTATGGGCTTTGTGATCCCCAGCACTCCCATTCCTCCTCTTCCCTTGGCTGTGTGTGGCAGATGGACGGCAATGAGGTAGCTTTCCTGCTGCTGCCAAAAGAAGGGTAATCCCCACTTGGTCAACTAGGCACCTTCAAGTCCCACAGGGCCTACCCAGAGCTGTTGGTGGCCTGAGAAAAAGGGGAAGGGTGGAGTTACAGGGGAAGGGGCTTCTCAGCTTGAGAGGCACTGCACCTCTGCCTGAGGGCGGCACGGGTCGATGTTATTTCTAGAGGACTAAGAATAGGTTATCCTGCTGAGGTTGTGTGAGGGGGTTTGGCAGTGGGGTCGTGCCTAGGAAGTAAGGGACATAAAGCTTTCCTGTCCGGAAGGCAGGCAGCCAGCTGGCATGTCCATGTCTGACCATCAAAGTGTCTCTCTTCCAAGGCTGTCTGACTTGTGTGTTGCACCTCCTGGCTGTAGGAAGGATTACTTGTTGCTTAAGTACAGCACCTCAGAACCAGTATGCTGAGTGAGATTTTGCCCTGTTCTGATTTTTGTATGTAATGACCTTCACAGTGCTGCTTAAAACTTAGTTATGAGTTATATATCTTCTTTAAAATATATATTGCTTATACTCTGTACCTTTAATAGACATAAAAGGGAAGAAGTTGGCCCAGTGGGTTGGCTGTGGTGAAAATAAACTTTGTGTTGCATATGTATAACTCGGTGTACTGTGGGCATGAGAATTTGAAGGAGCCTGATTGTAGTTCAGCTGATGTCAGTGAAGTTACAGATTATAAACAAAATGAGGATTTGTTGCACTAGAGCCGCCTTTGAATCCACACTTCCTTGATCCGTGGTTGTAGCTGATTTACAGTTAGTTGGTGACTCCATAATTCCAGACTTTTCTGCCAAAACCCATCAGCCTTCCCCATGAAGATCTAAGCTTTTCTTCGGGAAGGAAATAATTTAGTTAATTTGCTGAATAAGTATGTGGTAGAGTTTTGTGGGTAAGCCTAAGGGAGAAGATTAAAATCACAAAACACATTTGAACATCAGCTGTCTGTATGAAATACAAGACAATGAAAGTCAAGACAATGACAACAGCAATTTAATAGTTTACTTAAAAATCTGTAGCATTTTGCTACAAAAGTGCGTAGTGATGTAGGCTTTGAAATGATTGTGTGTATGATGGGGTACTATACCTTGCCTTTATATCAAGACTCAGAATTAAATGTAAATAACAACTGGAAGAGCATTACTTTGGAGAAAGTTGGAGGAGGCTCTTCCCTTGTTTGCTGTCTAATGACCAGTCTAGCTATCACCACATGTGAACTCTTAATCCTACAAATACATTACCTCAAGGAAATCTGCACTCAACGTCTGCATTAAAGGATCACTCTTAAACAAATTCTGGCAATACCCACATGATAAATCCTGACTTTCCAAAAAGCTGATTGCTGTTGGCTTCTAACTGCCCCACTGTTGTATCCATCTTGATGCTTCCGATACAAAAATTTGCCTGTGAAAGTTTCACTGGACTGTGTAGCTGACTTGAGCAGCTAGCAGGTTTCACCATCCCTTGCAGGAAATCCTAATCTGAGAAAGAAGGTGGGAAGAGGCAAAAAGGGTTCATGGTCTCCACAGGGAAGGAGTGTTATGGGACCACCCTACCCCTATGCTGCACAGCTTTTTTTTTTTTTTTTAAAAAAAACCACCCAACCAACAAAAAAACCCAACTAAGCCAAAACCTCTTCTGGATAAATGTGGCTTGTTAAATTAACATTATTTTATGTAAATCCAATAAGTGGTTCTAACCATGAAGTGACCAGCAGCATAGGGAACAGGGCTGAAGCTGAAAGAACAGACAGGTGTATGTCTCAGGACCGTGAAGATACATCAAGTTTAGCATTTCCCTGCCTTCCAGATTTACTTCCCCAATAGCAATGTGGTCTCATTGCTGCAGATGGCCACCATCAATTCAGCGTTATCTTCATATTCATAGATTCTTCTGTGAAATATTCCAATTTCAGCTCAAGGATGCTACTGAAACCAAAAGCAATTTGTTCTGGTGGTCTAGGAAAAGTAGCCCTTCTAAAGGAGAGAAATGAACTTCCCTTGCCTACAAAATTAAAAAGGTAAAGAAAATGGGGCTTTGAAAGGCTTCGAGGACAGAGTCTTTTGTATTTGGCCTGACTGGCCATGTGACTGTACCAAGCTGGAGGCATTTCTGAGGTTATCCTTGTTTGGATTAGCGATGTTTAGGCCTGTTAGAATATGAATTGAGGCTGGGACCAAGACTTTTCTTGAAATTGCTAGTAATAACAATGCTTCCATATCTGTGGACTCTGTTTGAAGGAATATGATGAAAGGGAAAAAAAAACGCTAAACACTCAGTTGCTGCCCCTCTTAGTACTTTCAGATATCTCAAGTTCAGCACAAAAATCACAAACAGACAAAATAAAAAGTAACTAGAAGACCTGGTTCTAGAGTGTTTCATTTAGAGATCTCAAAACTACCTTCCTGTATGTGGTATTGCAATCTCTGTGTTCAAAGCAAGGCAAACTCTTAAATCAGATTAGTTCATAGATAATGTGGCCACCTCTCTGTTGCCTTCCTGAAAACTCAAGGTTCATGGCATCATGCTTTATAATGGAGGAAGACTGAAACTGTTTTTAAGCAAAGGAGGACCGTTACAAAATCCTGTAATTCCAGAAAAGGCAATAAGGAACTTTAAACACAGGATTTGAGGTAAAATAAGTTTGTGGTACTATGTATTATGTCCTGCTTCATCTTTGACCACAGGGTAGGTATGTTTCATCTGCTGATGCTGGGGAAGCTGAGACAAGACGCAGTGATGTTATTCCTCCCAGGATCAGAGTGTGAGGACAAACCCTACCATTCCTCACCCTGACCCCACCGCATTGGCCACCGAACTGAATGGCTCTGCTGTGCTTAGCTTAGTGATGCTTACAGTTAACTCCTGTGAATCTCTTTGGGGTTTTATCTTGGTTCTCATGGTGCTTATTGTGCTTTAAACTATCAAGATTCAGAGTTGGTGTGAGTGGCATTTTGTAACTGAAAGGTGTTTTCCATTTCCATTTTGTTCATAGACCTTGAATTAAGTCACCATGGAAAAATGCCAAATAATACACCCTTTTTTTTTTTTTGGCAAATAAATGTAAAAAAACTTTGATGCCTCAAGCATATTACAAGCTTTGCAGGAAATTCCCAGACTCTTACAACAAAGAGACAGCCAGGCACCGTATCAGCTCTTCAGAGCCGATCAAAATTGCAGTTACTTGCAGGAGTTGAGGAGCTGAATGTCAGAGCTCACCTCTCTGGGCACCATTCACATGTGCCCTGGTATCAGAGACATATTCTTTGGCCACTCTTTGTCTTTAAAGGGGTATTATTATATGAACCAGATATCCATGGCAACTTCAAAATGCTAAGAAGAAAAATAACATGTGCATCTATATGTGTCAGTTATTTCAAACTGGAGAGCCCAAGCATATAACATGTTACTGAGGTACTATTGCATATTTCATTGGTAATAAGAGCACTTATAATATTGGAATACTGGAATGTGTTTGGGGTGAATAGGTAACTTCCATCTCACGGCAAGAAATTTAGGAGTTGGATACCCTATTATACAAAAACTATTTGATTTGTATCTATACAGCATGTGCTGATAAACCTAACTGCATTTTGATGAAAAGTGTTTTATGTGAGATCAGACTGTGTAAAGCAGAACTGCCCTAGACAAAGGGCTGAGCCTAGAAGACACCGTTATTAATAAAGTTGCTTGTGCTCTAGCAGAAGGACGTAGGTTACCCAATCCATGTTCTCATGTCATTGCATCAGCCTTCAGTGCTTGGGTCTGGCATGCCAGTAAAAGTCATGGGAAACTGGGCTCCTGTCCTGACGTGGTCCAGCATACAGTGAGGACTGAACAGCTTGCACATGGCACACACCCCCCCACCTCCCCCCACCCCCAGGCAAAATAAGGGGGATTTGGCCTTGCTTGTCTCCATTCTCTTCCCCTCATTTCCCACGTATTATGGTCTGAAGGGTGGAATTCTCCCCAAGGAGACACAATGCCTTTGTGGTGTACTAGAACCGACCTCTTTTACACAGACTTCAAACCGAATTAAACTTCACATCCGAACAACTCTGATTTTGGCGGAAAAAATTCAGAGCCAAATCTGGACTTTGCAATTGAAGGCCCTAGGACATCTTAAAACAATGGTTGTACATGTACCGTGACTCATACTTGGGGTGTGAGTTGCTGACTCTCTTACTGTGACTGGACAGCAAAAAAACCCCAGAAAACCAACTGAGAAAGGAAACTCCAAACCAACCCCCAGTCATCCAGCTAGGGTCAGGACTCCTAACCTCATCCTTATATTTCATTCGCAGATAGAAAAATCCTGATCATAAGCTCAGTAAAGCTGATGCAACAGGACGTCAGTGGGCTTTGGTTCATGCTACAGCTGCAGGCAGTCGTTGCCTACTGACCTGGACCTGTGAGGCACATCCCTGAATGCCACTTTAGTTTCATGCCAGGGAAGTTTTTTTGGATAAAGCTGATCAAAAACATACACTCTACAGGCCTATCTGAAAACTAACTTCTGTAGCTTCTCTTTTTGCTCTTATGCCCTACGGAGTTCCTAGAAGAAAGTTTTCCTTGCCTTAAGGATAAGAGAGGTGCCTGGATGCCCAGCAATGTATTTTTTCCCCGGTCAAATGTTTCACTCAAGATGGAATGACCTCCTCTTTCGCTTGTTGTTTACCTGTACCTTATTTCATGTGATTAGGCACTGGGCTATCACATGGTGATGCGTAAGTGTAAGTTTCCTTCCTCCTCCTTAGGATCTCAACATTTTTACTATATACTTGGATTAAACCTTCCTTGCTTCAGACTGCTTTTTCCTGCCACAACTTTTTGAAGACCCTGGTAAAATTTGGACTTTTGGCATTTCTTGTAATGTAATATATAATTTTATCAGATAAATGCGAACCTCCTATAGAGCCTAATGATGTAAAGAGGAAGGGGTGGAAAGTCTGCCAAGTTCAGTGCACAAACATCAGTAGTTTTGATGTCAGACTTCGTGAGGGCAACCCTTTTCGGGGAGTCCTGTGCCACTTAAACCCAAAACCTCTGCAATCTGGTGGTATAAAATTATCTTTGACTGCAACAGAGCCAGAATTTAAAGTTTTAGTTTCAAAAAAGTTGGGAACTGAGTTACTAGTGGTATATAGCCATGTGATCAGGAACTTAAATTTACAGCTTAAAGACTTAACTGTTAACTGTAGCAAAAATGCTCAGGAAGGCTCTGAAAAACTTCCCTTTCCCCCTCACCTTTTAGTCTCACTTATGTAATAGCCTGTGGAGTACTGCCTTTCAGGTATCCATCTAGGAATGCCTAAAACTTTGAGACTTCTTCTAGGACTTAAAGTCTGGAAAGCATTTTATGGCTCCAAAGTCAGATTTTGCTGTTACTCAATATTTTGTGTGGAGTCATAGGTGATTTACATGGCCTCTGGCCCAAAGACATTGCAATCTAAATTGAACTCTACCAGGCAAGATGCTGAGGGAGATAACACCAAGTAAGGAAATAGAGGAGAAATCTGCTGGACAGGTTTACGGGCTGTTTGGGAAGTTCCATTATGCAGTATGTCAAAAACTTCTTGCATTTTTAAAAGTAGGGCAGTGATTAGCCTGTTATTATGTGGAACAGCGTTGTGGATTATGGAGCTATAGGAAATAGTCTTAAGGAAGGGGCTGCATGAAGCCTGTGGGAGAAGATCCATAATAATCAGACTGTGTGATGCAGAAATAAATATCCTACTTGACTAGAAAGCCTGGGTTTTTTTTTTTTCTGGACCGAAATAGAGCAGTGCACCGCTCAGGAGCGTTTGAATCTAAGATGAGCACATGCAGCACCCAACCCTCTTGGGCTTTCTCTTCTAGTTGCTTTTGAATTCAACCATGAGCTAAATAAAATAGGACCCCGCCTCTCCTGCTCCATAAGTATCAGCTCATAGTAAAAAGTCTTTCCATAGGTTAAAAAATTACCATTTTTATTATTTGCTTTTATTATGTTTCCTTTCCTACTTGGGGTTTCTGAAAATCTTCTGACTTTTGAAAGACTTTTTTTTTTCTGAACCCTTTCATCCTTTGCTGCTTTTTATCATATTCCCTATATCAGGTCAGACTTTCTGTAACTTTTGTTGTCCCATGCTTTTGGACCGGTGTCCTTGAGAGCTCTAAGCCCTCTAAATGGTACTTCTTGAGGAAACTACCAGTTTTATGTTCCTCACTCAGAATACCAAGGACTGTCTGCACTGCACCAACGCTTTTTGTAACAAGGCAAGATTAGTCTTTTAAACGCACATGTAGAGCTCAGCTTTAATGCTGTTTTGTGACTATCTGGAATTCTTTTTATGTACGTGTTTCTATTTTATCAAGCATATATCATGCCTTGTAATCCTGCATGTTTGCAAAGTATCAGTCTTCAGCCAGGGAAATAAATTATCATTTAATTTAAAAAATGACTTTTAGTCTGAAGATGATGATGCATGTAGAAATAAACCAGAATAATTAGCATTAAAAAATGCCTCTCCAACCTGGAATAAACAGTGTCCTGGCCAAATTACACATATAAGGACATTGAAAGAGATTTCCTAGTGTTGAGCATTTTATTTCTCGATCAGATGACTGGGTTAACTCTTTGTCTGCTATTGACCCTTATTTCTTCTGATGTCTTATAATACGTTTCTTACTCCAGAGTGCTTACATACAGCATGACCTATGATATTCCCAACAGTCTGGTCTCCTAACAAGGACATAGTGCTCCACAAGTCAGATGGAAAATCAGGATAGTTTATCTACCTTGTTCTCACATCTAGCCAAGGCTTTGATTTTAACAGGAAATTCTGCTGGAGGAAGGAATATCTTACCTAAGTCATGTAAAAATTCAAAATGTGAGACTGTTCCTATTTTATTTTGATGACAAAAGCAAGGTTTATTGCTGACTTGCAATAGGAATTTTCTGTTACCCCAAAGTAAGTATCAGCATAATACTCTGAAATAATTTTCTGGTTCAGGCAAGTTGGCTTTCCATTATTTACTGGATGATATCGCTATTCTTATTCACTGTTAAATCCAATTTGGGCTTCTGGGCTGAGGGTGCCAATTTTGGCTAATCTGACACATTCATTTTACCGTATTGCAAAATATACAAGAAAGCATGCCCCTGGCCACCCTCGTAGTGCTGGACTCCGTCAGACGTCTTGTGGAGCCAGGCTGGCTCTCCTGGGGGATGCAGCCCAGGGTAGGGGAAAGGAAAGAAGGGTAGGGGAGACAAAGGTGGCCTCAAAGCAACTTCACATCCTCTGTTTTCCTGCTGCTTCAGAAGCTCTCATGGGAAATGTGATGCTTTGTGTCCTGGTGAGATGGCCCAGAGTAGTTTTGAAGAGCATGTGCTATGGGACCTTCTTTCTGCCCCTCTGGCCTCTGGCATGCTTTTGTGCTGTGGCTTCGTGGGAGCTTGCACAAGACAGCCTGTGGTTGTACCATGCCATGCTCACCCAAGGGAATCAGCAGTAACAAACATTGCAATTGTTTGCCTTACTTATGGGAAGAACTTGGTCATTTATAACTAGATTGGCAAAATACAGAGAAAGGGACTAAATAATGTCCTCTGATCTAGGTTTTTGTGGAAACTGCTGTTTGCTAAGGGCGCAGAGACAGTTAGCCATGCTGCACCTCTCCCTACGCTGGTAGGTGTGCGGATAATGGAGTGAGCACGTCTCGCTGTCATACCAAACCCTCAATTCTTGGAGTGTGCAGTAAAATGCCCAGGGCCATCAAAATATCATGGATTGCCTGGTTGCCTCTGTCTGTGAGGCCAGTGAGCTCTGCGATGGGCTGCAGGCCAGAGCCCCAGCACACCACGGCTCCATCGCTGCCCCTGCACCTGGCTTTTCTTTCAATAGAAAGCAGGAGGTGTCGGGTGGACTGGGTGCAGCCGAGGCTCGTCAGCATCCAAGGGAAAATGTGAATTTGAAGCTGAGAAGTGGTCTCAGGATCCCCAGTGGAGTCAGACCCCCTGAGACCAGAGTTTGACTGGCTTCGTTATACCATCCTCGGCAGAGGCTTGTAGATGTAGGAAGGAACCACTCACTGATCCTGGAGCATGAAATATGAGCACAGCTGGGGGTTTTTCCTCTTCCTACTGCTTCTGCTTGGAGCCAAAGCAACATCGTCCGAACTCATAATTTACGGCTGTTCTTTATAGCAATAAAAAAAAAATTGGAAAGAAGCTTTCTGGCACCATTTGCTGAAGTTCTCTTTCTCTTAACACAGTCAAATGATTCATAATTAGAAAGAGTAGTGTACTTTACTCACTCTGTTCTGGTTATACAGAAACTCATTAAGCACCATGCATCCAAGTGCACTGTTTTATGTAAACAAGACCTCTGAGAGAGATATAGATGTCTGATAAAGATGAAAAGGAAAACAGACTAATACCAGGCTGCATTAATAATGGCCATGTCATGTTCTTAGAAAACAAAAGTCATCTGCTGTGCAATTATTGCACATTTCACAGCAGGATGGGGGCAAGGTAAAGAACAGAGATGTATACAGAAAGGCCAGCTATAGATTTTAGATCTGAATGATTTAGTTGCAGCTAGGTTTGAAACTTTGCATGACTTTCATTCAGTGATGAAATGAGACAATCTCTGTTGTGCTCCCAAATGCTTAAGACTGGTATTTTGTGAATGTTCTTTACTGAGACCTCCAGGATGCAGTTCTATTTCACTCTGAACTCATCTAATCTTTAGTAAATGAAGGTGGCAGAATTTGTCTTATTATGCCTAGGTAGGGATTAGAATATTGATGCATTTAGCTGTGGCCTCTGCTGTTAATAATGTATTTAAACTAAATGGACAGTTCAAGTTTAAAAGCCTTCCTCTGCCTGTGTCCACTGGTGCTGTGTGGATGGTTTGAGCTCTCTGAAGTATCTTAGCTTTTCACTCCAAGAGGCAGAGTCTTTGACCATCTCAGCCTTGCAACCCTGCCGTGTTCCTGTCATTTTTGGACTGGGCAGCCCTCCCGAACTAGAATCAAATTTTGCTCTGGTTCCTTCAGGTATTTTTTGCATGTGCTGTGATTCTTGTTTCTGTAATTCAGAAACCAGAAAAGGTACATGCGGAAAAAATGCAAGTTTAAAAATGGCTCTGGGAGACTTTCAACACAGTTTTATGGAATGGAGAGAATGAGGCTTTCTCTGTGTAAGGAGTCCTTTGGTTTGCTTAAATACTGAAAAGGAAGTCAAACCCTCAAGCTCCACAAGCTATGGAAGATTATCAAACTTGCATAACTTGAAGTATCCAGGTCTAAAGACCTTAAACACCTGTGTAATATAGTTATACATTTATAGTTTAATATATAAAGATGGTTATATAATATAAATCTGTATATGCACATACAGATATACACTTAGTAAAATAGTGCACTCTTTTCTAGTAAAAAGCAGAGGTTTGGGCCTGAACAGTTTGAGAAGATACAATACGTGACTTCTACAATATGACTTGTTCCACTCCAAAATAAGCAGAATTTAACTTAAAATGTCATTAACAGCAGTTTTCATTATCCATATGAAGTGATCTAAAGGTCTGACACTCCACTGAGACTAGATAAACATGCCAGAAGTATGCTAGTTTGAATTATAACTGAGGTGATTTTAAAGGCACAGTTTATGTAAATGCTTCTACTAGTGTACTTATAGGAACTGAGCCATCTTAACTTTTTCCATAGATAATTGTATAGACTTGGTGAAATATCAGATGTAGGTATTCATGCTGTGCCTTTCACTGACAACAGTTCTCCAGGTGAGCCATGACAGGCCCGATTACCATCAGCACAGAAGCAAATGGTTCAGCCTCTTTGAATCTCTCTTTACAACAAAACTCTCCAAGTTGTTTTCTGAATAAACTGGTAGTTTCTTCTCTGCTCTGTTTTCCACAGAGTTAGTGGCTGTGGCTGATGGTACGTGTTCATGATCAAAAGTTCCCAGAGCTCAGTCTTTATGTACGTGATCACAATTTGTACTCTTCAAAATGATAATGAAACCTCATGAGAGCAATGGGCAGTTAAAATAAAAGCATGCTGAATATGACCATAACTGATTTCATCCAGTCTTTTTTCATGCCCTTCCAATGTAAATGATCTGCTTTTCTAAGTTGCTCAATGAATTTAGTTGACCTTGCTTTCTTCAATTTGTTGTTAAGCTCTTTTTCTATAAGTTTTTGACAGTGTCTATAGAAGTGACTATAGTGCTCTTGTCTATTAAAATATCTTCTGTCAGAAGTACTTATCACTCTTTCTGCATCTCTGTGGTCAGAGGCTAATGATTACAGAAGTGACAAATGGTTCTCAATAAAACTGAAAAAGTTTTATTGCTTATCCCCTGGAGGCAGGAGAGTCCAAACTCCCAAAAGATTCAGTTTCAAGGAGTCCTCTGTTTTTAGTTTGGGTCTCAGAATAGGTATTTAAGAACTCTCCTGTAATCCAATTGTGGATGAGAATAATAGCAGAAGGCTTACCTGCCTCTGTATTTTCTGCTATTGAAGATGCATAAGCAATAGATTCTCAGCTGCTGTACAAATGTTCCAATAAAAAACCAGTAGCTCTCCACTGCTGCCTCTGAAGGACACTCAAGGAGAGACTGAGCTAGTGCTGGAGTGTTAACTTGGATGGGTTGAGCAGAAATAAGATAAAATTTGCTTAGTAGAAAAGTACGGTGCTAGTGCTAAACGATTAGTGGACAGTTCTGCTTTATGCAAAATGAGTCCCTCAGTTTGTACTTGCTCAGCTTCCGTGTAAAAACTATGTATTTTCCAGCTGCTGGCCTCCAAATCAGATGAGATGTCAAATGAGGTTCCTCCTGCCTGAAGTCTCAGTCACTGGAGACATGCACCAGGTGAGTACTTTGAACAAGGGTAAGCAACTTTCCTCTCCCAGTGAGGTGCATATCAAATTTCTCAAGTGGCTGAGAGACACCAGGCGTGTATCTTGGAGAGCCAAGGAAGGGGAAGCAGTGGGTGCAGTTCACCAGCAGGAGATGATTGTGGCCTCTCACTGCAAAAGCAGGAGTGGAGGGCGTATAACCCCATGCCAGAGAAACTTAGCAATACTGGCCGCTGCCCTTCCTGCTAACCCACTTCCTTCTGCAGCCGCAATTTTGGACTGGCACAGGAGTTACATGGTTGTTGAGCTTTGTTTCTGGCCATATGATTCATCCTCAGCCTGAGAGTGCATTTCAGCTGCTTGCAAACTGCACATACTCAAAAGGCAGATCTTGACAATCCTTGCACTAACCTAACTGGTTGAAGGACAGAGCCCAGAGGGTTGTGATTAGGGGCGTGGAGTCTAGCTGGAGGTCAGTGAGGAGCGGTGTTCCCCAGGGGTCAGTACTGGGCCCAGTGCTCTTCAATATATTCATCAATGACCTGGATGAGGGGATAGAGTGCACCCTCAGCAA